>JAGKTI010000237.1:139778-159482 GCA_018397915.1 Birgus latro | reverse complement strand
ACAAGTCGAACTATATGGGGCTCTACCCTAGTTCGAATTACCGAATTTTCTGTCTTACCGAATTTTTACCCCCCAAAATTGCCAAGACAATAACTATTACTTGTCCTTTCAACACTAAATTAAAGAAGCTTATAGCCTATAAATAAATAAGTTATGACAAAAAAACAGTAAAACAATATTTAGTGCATTTAATATACAGCAAACCCTTGATAAGCCGAACTTTTAGAACCCGGAAACTTCAGTTAGCCGAACTCAGGCCGAGACCACGTATGAAAGTAGGCCGAAATGCGAAAGTAGGGGGAGAAATGGCGCCGAGCAGACTCGTGGCGCCAGTCAGCTGCTTGCATTTGGAGACGGTAGTTGCGCCATTCTTACTGTCATTTAGTGCTGAACAGTGCTCTCCTTTTGCCTTCTGCCTAGCCATGGAAGGTTGATAGCTTAAAAGAAGTGATACTGGCACCTCTAGTCGTAAAGGAATGAAGCTAAAAAAAAAAAAAAAAAAGTGCGCGTGTGACAGTGTAGTGATCATGATTAAAGTTCAGTACTATTATTACTGAAAGTGTTACATTGCAGTCTATTACAGTGATTACATTTAAGTTTAGTTCTTAATATAGAGTGAAATAAATACTCCGTCTCCAAAACAAAACAAACTGCCGAACTTCGAAGAATCTACTGCTTCTAACGAAAGGTGTTACATTGCAGTCTATTACAGTGATTACATTTAAGTTTAGTTCTTAATATAGAGTGAAATAAATACTGGGTACTGTTTAGAATTTACGTTACAGTATGAACTCAACCACCTCCACCACCTCTGTCTCCAAAACAAAACAAACTGCCAAAAAATCTACTGCTTCTAACGAAAGGTGTTACACTGCAGTCTATTACAGTGATTACATTTAAGTTTAGTTCTTAATATAGAGTGAAATAAATACTGGGAACTTTTTAGAATTTACGTTCAAGTGTGAACGCCACCACATCAGTCTCCAAAACAAAACAAACTGCCGACGATCTTCTGCCTCTGACGAAAGGCAAATTATGTGCACTGAATTCTTTCTTTTTTGTCTTTCTTTATTAATTTATACACTGTACATGCTCCTTTACTTTAGTGTTACGAAGACAAGTAATAAGTACTGTTACTGCAATTTGGGGGGGTGAAAATCCATCTCCAACACATGTTACCGACAGTCGGTACTGCCTATGTGAATGATTTTCTACCAATTAACCACTTCAGTATTGTGACGTCTATTTCAACTTTATTTACGCTTCCTCCAGCCGATTTTATGGCACTCAGGACTGGACTCACATACTGAAGGGGCTAACGAAGGCTGTACCAACCCCGTGCACTTCCACAGATCCAACCTACACTGACTAAAATTGTCTGGTGGCAGCAGAACAAAATGAAAATACAACCAGCACTGAAGGGGTTAAATATATATTAAATGCACTATATTGTTTTTTGTCATAACTAATTTATTTATATATGCTTCTTTAATTTAGTGTTGAAAGGACAAGTAATAGGTATTGTCTTAGCAATTTTGGGGGGTGATAATTCGGTAATTTAGCAATTTTGGGGGGGTGAAAATTCGGTAAGCAGGAAAATTCGGTAATTCGAACCAGCGGAGCCCCATATAGTTCGGCTTATCAAGGGTTTACTGTATATATATATATATATATGTACAGCATACATATATGTATACATATTTGTTTCGTTTTTGAAGGCTCCAACATGCTTCCATGCGTCGGCCTTGGTCACCTAATGGCAGCTCTCCATGCTGCTCGATCTTTGGCAGCCTCTCTGTTCAATCCCTCAACCCTGAGGTCACACTTAATGATCTCGTCCCATGTCTTTCTTGGTCTTCCCCCCCCCCCAGTATTAACACTTCTCACCCTCTGCACCCAATTATCATCTCCCATCCTCTCCACATGTCCAAACCACCTCAGCTTACCTCACCTCATCACAACACCAATACACTCTAGTCCCATCCTACTTCTCAACTCTTCCATCGTAAACCCAGCACCCCCAGGCCTTGCACACAGGGATGCACTGCACGTCCACCTAATCATTGTCATTTCTGTACGTTTAAACCTGCGAATATCCTCTTCCTTAACTGCCCAGGTCTCACTACCATACAGCATCACATTCCTAACACATACTGCATACAAAGCACCCTTAGCAAGTAAGGAAAGTCCTCTCAATATCAGGAGACGCAACAGCTCCCTGAACTTCTTCCAACCACTTCTCACCCAAGCAACCGAGCTAGCTCCAGCCCCACCTCCGGCACATAACATGTCTCCCAAATAACAAAACTCTTTCACACACTCAAGAGACTCACCAGCAAGTTCAATCCTTTCATGCCTAGCAATCTCCACCTGCTCTCCCCGACATACCGCACACATAAAATCACCATTATCTTGCAGTCTACCTCTAATACCACTACATCTCTTGTGCACCCATTTATCATAAACACTGCACAAGATGGAATTACTTCCCACACCTTTGTGGCAAACTGCACATGGCCACTCTCCCTCTCCTCTGATTGTACTGCGACCAACCATAGATATCATCACTTTGGTTTTATCTGCATTTACCCTTAAGCCCTTGTGCCCCATTTCTTAAATCTATCCTCCCCCTCGTTTTCATTCTCTGCAATTTATGATACATTTAGCCATGAGTATGAATAAAACATCATCATAGGTTGCTGCAATGCAGACCCATACATTTTTTTTTTTTGACTGCCTTAACCTAATATCTGTTTAATTATGATAGTAAAAATAAAATTGAAGTCGATGGAAAGAGCATATATGAAAATAATGTATTTTGTTTTTTTTATTTTTTTATTTAATGTGTCCATCTCTTGCCAAAGGCTTTAGGGCCTATCTCCTAGGCCCAGTAGTCCTCCTACATCTCCACATGTCACCACTTCAGCACTAACATCCACCATCCTTATTGAATACAAGATAGGACAGTCTCAAATATAGGACTGGTATTTTTCATCATGTCGGCCGGTCCTCTGGTAGATCAGTAATATCTACTTTTTTATGATATTCAAATCCATTAACTATTCCCTGTCCCAACGGGGATGTGAACCGGGGTCCGTTAGGACTGTAGGCCACCTCCCTACCATTTGAGCCACCGTCTCCCCCCACTGTAAGAACATTATATACAGTAAAAAACTTTAATTACCTATTACCTATTAACAGTACTACTTACACATCAGAGTTGGTGATTTTTTTGGTTTTTCAAAAAATAAAAAAGTGAAAAATCAATTTTTTTTTTTATTTATTCATTTGATTTTTTAAAGTTTATTTCTTGTCCGAATATTGGGCCTGAAGCTCCAGCACTGTCATTCATGACCCTAACCTAACCTAACCTAAATCAGAAAACTACCTTCCTACCTCCCTACCGGACATGTATAGCACTTATTTAGGTCCCTTTTCACATAAATAATGCACACAAAGCATGAATTAATTGAATGTTAACCAAAAAATGATGATTTAGAGGTGAGTGAGGCATAGGTGGTCAGAACTTGCCGGCACAGTATAAGTAAGTATCGGACATGGAAATCATCTTTCCTCACATTTTATGCACTAAATTATTGGATACAAAGCATCAAATACAGTAAATGATGTAAACTCTTGCCAGAAAAATGGGTAGGTTAGGTTAGGTTAGGTTAGGTTAGGTTAGGTTAGGTTAGGTTAGGTTAGGTTAGGTTATGACCGGACATGAAATTCACTGGCATTCACCATTTTCATAGCTGGTGCACTTAAAAATCATGCATGAAAAAATTAAATTGAAAGCAGGAAAGTATGATTAACATTTAGAGAAATTTTTTAACACATTTACAGAATGCTGAAAACAGGTTAGACATGAAAATCTTTATGGTAATCATCTTGCACAAAAATCAAAGGCATTCACCTTTTTCATAGCTTGTGCACTAAAAACCATGCATGAAAAAATTAAATTAAAAGTAGGAAATTATGATTAACACAATGTTAGGTGAGGTTAGGTTAGGTCAGGTTAGGTTATGACCGGACATGAAATTCACTGGCATTCATCTTTTTCATAGCTGGTGCACTTAAAAACCATGCATGAAAAAATTAAATTAAAAGCAGGAAATTATGATTAACATTTACGGAAATTTTTTAACACATTTACGCCATGCTGAAAACAGGTTAGACATGAAAATCTTTATGGTAATCATCTTGCACAATAATCAAAGGCATTCACCTTTTTCATAGCTGGTGCACTTAAAACCATGCATGAAAAAATTAAATTAAAAACAGGAAATTATGATTAACACAATGTTAGGTTAGGTTAGGTTAGGTTATGACAGGACATGAAATTCACTGGCATTCACCTTTTTCATAGTTGGTGCACTTAAAAACCATGCATGAAAAAATTAAATTGAAAGCAGGAAAATTATGATTAACATTTACGGAATTTTTTAACACATTTACAGCATGATGAAAACAGGTTAGACATGAAAATCTTTATGGTAATCATCTTGCACAACAATCAAAGGCATTCACCTTTTTCATAGCTGGTGCACTTAAAACCATGCATGAAAAAATTAAATCAAAAGCAGGAAATTATGATTAACACAATGTTAGGTTAGGTTAGGTTATGGCCGGACATGAAATTCACTGGCATTCACCTTTTTCATAGCTGGTGCACTTAAAACCATGCATGAAAAAAATAAATTAAAAGCAGGAAATTATAATAACACAATGTTAGGTTAGGTGACCAGACATGAAATTCATTGGCATTCACCTTTTTCATACCTGGTGCACTTAAAACCATGCATGAAAAAATTAAATAGAAAGCAGGAAATTATGATGAACATTTAGGGAAATTTTTTAACATATTTACAGCATGCTGAAAACAGCTTAGACATGAAAATCATTATGGAAATCATCTTGCACACAGTTTATGCATGAGATTAATGATATGGAAAGAACAAAACCAGGAATTTTGATGAAGTTAGGGTACTTACGAAAAAGAAGCCGCCGTTCTGATGTATAACTCGCTCTATCATCTCAGACTCTAACAGGAAGACCTTGCACCTGACACACCTTTGCAATTGACAATCACCAGCACTTCTCACCAACACTTCCCACAACATTTTTTTTGCATAACTGGGATCACATCACTTCACTGCACTGTACATAACAGTAAATTCCCATGTGGTCTAGGGACGAGTCCTGGAGCCTTGCGAACTTCTCAGCAGCAGCTTTCAGCTCCGTTCCACGTACCAACACACCAGCAGCACATTTTTGTCGATACCAAATCAGCGTGGATCGGTCGATGTCTGCATACTTAGGAGTAAACATCACCTTCCTCTCCACGTTTCGTTTGGTCTTCGAAGCAAAATCAGCCGTGTACTGTTGCAGTCTGTCTCAGGAAATCTTGATATCAAACAAGGTGGAGCGAGGGAGGTTGAATTCACAACGAATCCGTGACGTCGGCCACCCGGCGTCCACCTTCTCCAATACCTCCCTCTTCTTCTCCAGAGTCAGAACCACTTTCTTCCTCTTCTCAGGAGGTGGGGCCATCATCACACACATGATGAAGAAGGTAAAGAGCAGCATCAGGCCCTGCAGGAGGTAGGGTATCACCACAAAACCAATCACTTCGGCCACCATTGTCGGAGCGTGTTTACGAGCCAGAAGCAGAGCGGGAAATGGGATGGACAGACAGGCGCCATGCGCAAAAACACAGCCTATTGGTGCGTGCGGGAATTCCAAACAGACGCGGCCCAAAAAAATTGGATTTTTTTCGGATTTTTTCGAATTTTTGGGCATTTTGGGGGACGGACAGCCCACGAGGTCCGAATAGTGAGGGATCCGAATAATGGGCGTCCGAATAGTAGAGTGATTACTATACAGCTCGATGTAGTGCTGCTCTCGGATGTCTGCCGTTTCCTCTACTCCATCCTTCTTTCCTTCCATCCTCTACTGTCTTTCTTTCCTTCATTCTTTCCTCGTCCTTCTGCCTACAGGTGACTTTACACTCCCTCTTCTGTCTTTCTTTCCTTCATTCTTTCCTCTTCCTTCTGTTTGTGGGTGACTATACACTGATTGACAAGCCAAATGGTTTCCTGTACACCAGGAATCCATTTCTTATGCTGGGTGGTAGCCATATAACCAGATTTTGGTGCCTGGTGGTTTAGCGGGTAATTACAGCACTCCAATTGGATTGAGTCGGTGAAGGTTTATATCCAAGGGATGGTTGGGGTTTATTACTCACATAATGCCACTCAGGGATGAGTGAGGCTGGTCACTCTCATCTTAAATGTCACGACCAACTTGCCTAGCCCCTGGCTCCAACGCTCCTCATAGGGCAACGTAGGATTGATGATGAATGGATGGATGGATATACTGTATAGCTAATACCTCGAAAGCAGTATACTGAATACAGATAACTTCATGTCCTGACTATCCACTCATGGTTCAGGCTGAAAGCCACTGCCCAGAATCCAGATACAATACCTATTCAAGTCCTGTCTGGACACAACTGGTTAAAGTCGAGTTGCCATAATCCAAAGCTGATTATGTTACCACACAGAAAAATCTTAAGTTGATATTATTATGACATGGCCTTAAGTGACCAAGAACAGCCTACCTAGACTTATGGCTTTGGTTTTTGATTTATGGCTCATTATTTCAGATCTACAAATACTTTCAGTACTTAGTTACACAAATGTAAAAATATTTTTCTGTAACACAATGTAGCAATTTCTAATGGCACCATTCTCCAAATTCTGCTAACTTAATGCTTAAGTATCTGAATAAATGAATGCCAACACAAAGTTATACACAACTTTTATAAACCTTCGTATATTGTTTTTGTTAACTTTTCATTTCGTTTTGTTTTTGAAGGCTCCAACATGCTTGCATGCGTCGGCCTTGGCCACCTAATGGCAGCTCTCCATGCTCCTCGATCTTCGGCAGCCTCCCTGTTCAGTCCCTTAACCCTTAAGTCACACTTAATGACCTCGTCCCATGTTTTTCTCGGTCTACCCTTCCCCCAATATTAACACTTCTCACCCTCTGCACCCAATTATCATCCTCCATCCTCTCAACTTGTCCAAACCACCTTAGCCAACCTCTCCTCATCACAACACCAATACCCACGCTACCCCTCAACTCTTCCATTGTAAACCCAGCACCCCCAGGCCTTGCACACAGGGACGCACTGCACATCCACCTAATCATTGTCATTTCTGTACGTTTAAACCTGCGAATATCCTCTTCCTTTACTGCCCAGGTCTCACTACCATACAGCATCACACTCCTAACACATGCTGCATAAAAAGACCCCTTAGCAGATAAGGAGAGTCCCCTCAATGTCAGGTGAGGCAACAGTTCCCTGAACTTCTTCCAACCACTTCTCACTCTAGCAACCGAGCTAACTCCAGCCCCACCTCCGGCACATAACATGTCTCTCAAATAACAAAACTCCTCCACAGACTCAAGAGACTCACCAGGAAGTTCAACCCTCTCACACCTAACAATCTCCACCTGCTCTCCCCGACACACTGCACACATGAAATCAGCATCATCTCGCAGTCTACCTCTAATACCACTACATCTCTTGTCCACCCATTTATCACAAACACTGCACAAGATGGAATCACCTCCCACACCACCGTGGCAAACTGCACATGGCCACTCTCCCTCTCCTCTGATTGTACCGCCACCAACCCTAGATATCATCACTTTTGTTTTATCTGCATTTACCCTTAAGCCCTTGTGCCCCATACCATCTCTCCACTTCTTAAATCTTTCCTCCGCCTCCTTTTCATTCTCTGCAATCAACACCAAATCATCAGCATACAACATCTCCCATGAGAGTCCATCTCTGAAGTCACGTGAGAGGGCTTCAAGCACCATGATAAACAAGGGACACAAAACTGACCCGTGATGCACACCAACATTCACAGAAAACTCATCACTCAAAACTCCATTCACTCTTACCTGGGTGCGAGCACCCACGTACATGGCCATAACCACCCTAACCAGCCACTCTTCCAAACCCAGATTTCTCATTGCCCACTTCACCACCTCTCTAGGGACTCTGTCAAAGGCCTTTTCCAAATCAACAAAAACAAAATACAATTCCCTTTCCTTACCAATATATTTTTCCTGAAGCTATCGAACAATGAATATCACATCAGTGGTCCCCCTGCCTAGCATAAACCCAAACTGCATCTCATTGATATTCACTCTTTCTCTAATCATACCTTCTAGAACTCTCTCCATTACTTTCATTATCTGATCTAAGAGCTTTATACCTCTGTAATTTCCCCATTCCAGGGCATCACCCTTCCCTTTGTACACATTAATAACAATTACACTCTTCAGCCAATCATCTGGGACAACACACTCATTTATAATCATATTTATCAGGTCAGTGACTAACCTCACCCCAGTATCTCCTGAGGCCTTCAACATTCCAGCAGTCAACCCAGACACACCTGCCGCCTTCCCCACCTGCATCCTGCCTATTGCCTCACTCACAGTAGCAGTGTCAATCAAAGGCCAAGGCCCAAACACTGGATCAGCTGGCTCCAAACCTTCCCCATCAAAATCAAACTCATCATTCAACAATCGGCTATAATGCTCTCTCCATGCATCTCTAATATCCTCACTGTTTACCACTACCCTTCCTTCATCATTCTTCACACACTGCTCGCCTACAATGTCCCGATTATCCCTCTTCACTTGATTTGCCACCCTAAAAACCATATTTTTCCTTCCTCCATGATTTAGATTATCAAAGTCTCTGTGACTCAGACTTTGCCCTGTACACCTCTCTTCCAGCCCTGTGCTTGGCAGCCAAGTACTCTTCCCTGTTACCACCCTTCTTCCATTCCCGGAAAAGTCTTCTTTTCTTCTTAACTGCGGCTTCTACACCCTCATCCCACCACCAAGTTACTTTATGTCTTGGTGGGCCTCTTCTCCCACCGCATATTGCATCGGTAACTCTCAAGAGTTTGTTCTTAAGGGCTCTATACTGTTCATAAACGTCTCTATCCACGGCTTCCTGTTCAGCCACCACTCTCCTCATCTCACTATAAAAGGCATCCCTTACTGATTGGTTTCCCAGCTTCCATATTTTCCTCCTGGGTACATATGTCCTCCTTCTCATCACTCGTTCCTTAAGCACCATGTCACAAATCAACAGTTTGTGCTGCTGCACACACTCGTCGCTTCCTACAACTTTAAAATCCCTCACTAATCTCCTATCAACCCTCCTGACCAGAAAATAATCTATCTGACTACTATTTCCCCCGGACTCATACGTAATCAATCTACTCACTCTTTTTCTAAAATGTGTGTTGCACACAACCATGTCCATAGCCTCCCCAAACTCGAGTATTCTTTCCCCTTCCGCATTCCTCACACCATATGCACATCCTCCATGGACTCCTTCATAACCTTGAGCTGCTTCACCAACATGACCATTTAAATCCCCTAGATATTCATTCTTTCTCTTTCTCTAATCATGCCTTCTAGAACTCTCTCCATTACTTTCATTATCTGATCTAAGAGCTTTATACCTCTGTAATTTCCCCTTTCCAGGGCATCACCCTTCCCTTTGTACACATTTACAATTACAATCTTCAGCCAATCATCAGGGACAACACACTCATATATAATCATGTTTATCAGGTCAGTGACTAACCTCACCCCAGTATCTCCTGAGACCTTCAACATTTCGGCAGTCAACCCAGACACACCTGCCGCCTTCCCCACCCACATCCTGCCTATTGCCTCACTCACAGTAGCAGCGTCAATCAAAGGCCAAGGGCCAAACACTGGATCTGCTGGCTCCAAACCTTCCCTATCCTAATCAAACTCCTCATTCAACAACCGGCTATAATGCTCTCTCCATGCATCTATAATATCCCCACTGTTCACCACTACCCTTCCTTCATCATTCCTCACACACTGCTCACCTACAATGTACCGATTATCCCTCTTCACCTGATTTGCCACCCTTAAAATCATATTTTTCCTTTCTCCATGATTCAGATTATCAAATAAAAGTCTCTGTGACTCAGACTTCGCCCTGTATACCTCTCTTCTAGTCCGGCGCTTAGAAGCCAAGTACTCCTCCCTGTTACCACCATTCTTCCATTCCAGAAAAAGCCTTCTTTTCTCCTTAACTGCGGCTTCTACACCCTCATCCCACCACCAAGTTACTTTATGTCTTGGTGGGCCTCTTGTCCAACAGCATATTGCATTGGTAACTCTCAAGAGGTTGTTCTTAAGGGCTCTATACTGTTCATTAACACCTCTATCTACGGCTCCCTGTTCAGCCACCACTCTCATCTCACTATAAAAGGCATCCCTTACTGATTGGTTTCCCAGCTTCCATATTTTTCTCCTAGGTACATATATCCTCCTTCTCATCACTCATTCCTTAAGCACCATGTCACAAATCAACAGTTTGTGCTGCTGCACACACTCCTCGCTTCCTACAACTTTAACATCCCTCACTAACCTCCTATCAACCCTCCTGACCAGAAAATAATCTATCTGACTACTATTTCCCCCGGACTCGTACATAATCAACCGACTCATTCTTTCTCTAAAATGTGTGTTGCACACAATCATGTCCATAGCCTCCCCAAACTCGAGTATTCTTTCCCCTTCCGCATTCCTCACACCATATGCACATCCTCCATGGACTCCTTCATAACCTTCAGCTGCTTCACCCACATGACCATTTAAATCCCCTCCCCGAACCACTACCTCATCATCGCCCATACCACTTACTACACGTATTAACTCATCCCAAAATCTATCCTTCTCTGCGTCATCCAATCCTACCTGTGGAACATATACCGATATAATTGAAATCATTTTCTTACCAATCAAAATTTTCACTACAGTACTAATATCGTATCACTTACTCCCATGACACTCATAACACATTCCACCCATTTCTCCGCAACCAACACACCCACACCCCCATATCCGTCAGTTTTAGATTTGAAAAAAAAAAAAAAAAAATCATGATTTCTTGAGAAAGGAGAGAAGTTGTAAGCTGCCTTCATGGATTTGGAGAAAGCATATGACACGGTGGATAGACAAGGATTGTGGAAAGTATTAAGAATACTGCATATGGAGTAGATGGGAAGTTATTGAAAGCTTTGAAGAGTATGTAAAAGGGTGTTAAGGCCGCAGTGCGTGTGGATGGCAAACTGAGTGAATCTTTCCATTTGAAGGTTGGATTGAAACAAGGATGTGTCATGTCTCCATGGATGGGGTTATAAAAGAGATACAAGGTCGGGCAATGGATGTTGGAGCGGCCCTAGTGATAGAGGGCAGTGTTTGGAAACTCCCTGTTGTTTGCAGATGATACTGTTTTGTTGAGTGAAGACGAAGGGGAGCTGCAAGGCTTGGTAGATGAGTTTGGGAGAGAGTGTAATAAACGGAATCTAAAGGTGAATGTACGGAAGAATAAAGTGATGGTCTTTGAGAGAAATGAAGTCAGTGAATGTACAGTGAGATTGGATGGGGAGGATAGGGAGAATGTAAGTGGATTTAAGTACTTGGGCAGTGTGATGAGTAAGGATGGAAGTCTGGAGGGTGAAGTGCTTGAAAGTGTACAACTAGGAACAAAGGTTGCTGGTTCTTTGAAACCAGTGATAAAAAACAGGGAAGTGAGCATGGAAGTGAAAAAGTTGCTACATGACAGTATTGTGATACCAACTCTAACATATGGAAATGAAGCTTGGACCCTGTTGGAGGGACAGAAGTCAAGAGTGAGAGCAGTGGAAATGAGTTATTTAAGAGGAGCATGTGGAGTCACATGGAGAGACAGACTAACAAATGAGGAAGTGAAGGAGCATTGTGGTGTGGATGTGGACGAGATAGGAAGCCTTAGGAGAAGCACATTAAGGTGGTTTGGGCATATGGAGACGATGGAGAGTGAAAGACTGATGAGGAGAGTGTATGTGAGTGAGGTGGAGGTGGGGAGGGGGAGGGGGAGGAGGAGGGGAAGGGGGAGGGGGGAGGCCGAGGATGAGATGGAGGGATGGAGCGGAGAGGTAAATGAGAGAGGGGGGTGTGAGTTGGGAGCGTGGTAGTGAAATGGCAGGGGACAGAGTGACATGGAGGCGATTTGTTTGTGCCCATCCCATGCGGGATTGAGGTGTCTGGCAATAGATATATAGATAGTCAGATTTAATCAATGCCAACCCTGTTACACATCATCATCATCATCATCCGGACCTCCTTTCCCACCCTAGGGCAGGATGAGGAGTAGCAACGTCCAGACAGCCCAAATTTGCCCAAACCAATGGGCCACGCTTCCATTCACTCATCATTCAAGCCCCCAGAATCCTGGCTCTATCAGATATGCCAAAAACATTCACCAAGTTTTGTAGCTACTCATAAACGTATCCGATAGAGTCAATCCGGACGCTGCCACGTTAAAAAGGGGTGCCAAAATCCCTGATCATCCATTACTTCTCACAACATTCATCCAGCCAGCTCGATCTCTTCTCAGTTTCTTAGCCTCACCGACTTCCAAATCTCTCTTCCTCACACACTCATCCACCATATCTCTCCACTTTCTCCCTGGCCTACCTCGCCTCCTCCATCCTTCAAATTCACTCAGATATACCTTTTTCACCACTCTATTGTTATCCATTCTCTCCACATGACCATACCATCTCAGTACACACTCTTCGATTCTGGTGTCCACCGACTTCCTCACTCCACATCTTTCATGAATCACATTATTTCGTATCCTAACCACCCTCTGTACTCCACATATATTTCTCAGAAGTCCCATCTCCACTGCTCTTACCCTTGACTTTTCATATTCATGCCACACAATAGTCTCACATCCATATGTTACCTCGTGCAGCTGCAACACTCAAGCCTCTGTTTCTTATTAAGGCCTGATTTTCTTCCTTGTGTCACTCGGCTTTCAACTTCTTTTGCACATTTTCCTCTCTCTTCTATCTCTGTATCCAGGTATTTGAACTCTCTCACCAATTCCAGTCTCTCTCCATTCACTGTGACATCGCACTCGGAGTCACCTTCTCTCGCAATAACCATCAGTTTACTCCTTTCTACAGTTACTGTAGACACTCACAGACATCAGCAAAACTCTGCACTAGTCTACCAAGTTCTTGTCTGCTATTTGCAAGCAGTACTGCATCGTTAGCATACAACATATTTGAGATATTCCATCCATCACCATCCCTCTCTCCATTACTCGTGTTTTTACTTCTCTCCTCACCCCATCCATATATATATATTGAACAACCATGGGGACATCACACAACCTTGCCACATGCCCACACCAATCGTGAACCATTCACTTAGATGCCCATTAACCCTTACACACACTTCACTACCATCATAAAAACTCTTGACGGCACCTAGCAGCTTACCATCTACACCGTACATGCGCAAAACTTTCCACTATCCTTCTCTGTCTACTTTGTCGTATGTTTTTTCCAGATCCATGAATGCCATAAACACCTTATGGTCCTTCTTCTCACAAGCCTTCTCTGCTATCTGTCTCATTACAAATATTTGATCCACACATCCTCGGCCACTCCTAAAGCCACCCAGTTCATCACTCACTAGGACTTTTGATATATCTCTTACTTACTCTATAATAATTCTTCTATACACCTTCCCTACCACACTCAATAAACTTATGCCACGATAATTCTTGCACTCACTCCGCTCACCTTTATTTCTGTACAGGGGTACAATCACAGTCTTTTTCCACTCTGCTGGCACAGTTTCACTCATCCATGCCCTCTTACATATCTCCAACAAGCACTTCATTCCACTCTCTCCACTACACTTAATCATCTCTGCATACACCTCATCAACCCCAGCTGCTTTCTCATTTCTCAGCCGCTTCACAGCACTCTTCACCTGTGCATGTGTCACATCTCTTGGCACTAAATTCCTTCTCTGCACACCCCCAAAACCATTCATGTTTACTGCCACTCTACTCTCTCTGTTCCCATTCATCAGGCTTTCAAAATATTCTTTCCATCTGGTCCTTACTTCATCCCCTTGGGTTAATAATCTACCACCTACATCCTTCACACCATCACATTTATTTCCGCTTTCACTTCTACATTTCCGCACCTCTTTCCAGAATAATTTCCTATTTTCAGAGTTGTTTTCATTCATTTCTCTTCCTAGATCATCATTTACCTCCTTCTTTTTCTCTTCACTAGTCTCTTTACGTGCTTCTTGTTCTCAATATATTCAGTTCTTATTTACACTGAACCCCTGTCCTGTAACCACTTGAGCCACTTCTTCCTCTTTTCCTGTTACACATATCTTCCTCTTTTCCTGTTACACATCTTCATATACATAAACATACTTCCATAATTATTTGTTACTGATTTTTTAAATACAATCAACCCAGCCAGCTGCTTTCTTACTTTAGTAACAACAGCATCCTCTGAGATAAATTTCTTAATGTGATGTACCATAATAATACTGTAGCAATGTGATACCAGTTTTCATCCACTAGACCACCAGGTGCCATAATCTGGTTATATGGTTACCACCCAGCATAGTAAATGGTTTCCTGGTGTACAGGAAACCATTTGGCTTGTCACTCAGTGTAAAGTCACCCACATGCAGAAGGAAGAGGAAAGAATGAAGGAAAGAAAGACAGAATAGGGAGTGTAAAGTAACCCATAGCGAGAAGAAAGAATGAAGGAAAGAAAGACAGAAGAGGGAGTGTAAAGTAATCTGTAGCCAGAAGAAAGAATGAAGGAAAGACAGAAGAGGAAGGAGGGCAGAAAGGAAAGGGCAGACACCCAAAGCAGCACTACATAAAGTGAGTGGATAGTGAGCACCCCCACCTACAACCAAGGTGTTTAGACAAATATTTTCTAAAGCAATACTGTACAAGATGTTGTGTAACACAGTTGTGGAAATAACTAATGGCATAGGCTGATGCTGTAAGAAATGTTTTTTATATCTATCTATCTATTGCCAGACTCCTTAATCCCGTACGGGGTGGCCACAAACAAATCGTCTCCATGTTGCTCTGTCCTCCGCCATTTCACTGCCCTGCTCCCAGCTCACACCCCCCTCTCTCATATAGCTTGTACCTCTCCACTCCATCCCTCCATGTCATCCTTGGCCTCCCCCTCCCTCTCCCCCCCTCCACCTCACTCACATACACTCTCCCCATCAGTCTCTCACTCGCCATCCTCTCTACATGGCCAAATCACTTTAATGTGTTTCTCCTAAGGCTTTCTATCACATCCACATCCACACCACAACATTCCTTCACTTCCTCATTTGTCAGTCGTCTCTCCATGCAACTCCACATGCGCCTCTCAAATAACTCATTTCCACTGCTCTCACTCTTGACTTCTGTCCCTCCAACAAGGTCCATGATTCACTTCCATATGTTAGAGAAGGTATCACAATACTGTCATGTAGCAACTTTTTCACTTCCATGTTTCTGATCACTGCTTTTAACAAACCAGCAACCTTTCTTCCCTGCTGCACCTTTCAAGAACTTCACCCACTAAATTTCTATCCTTACTCATCACACTACCCAAGTACCTAAACACACTCACATTCTCCATATCCTCCCCATCCAATCTCATTGTACATTCACGGACTTCACTTCTCTTGAAGACAATCATTTTACTCTTCCCTCCATTCGCTTTTAGATTCTGTTTCTTACACACACTCCCAAATTCATCTACCAAGCCTTGTAGCTACCCTTCGTCTTCACTTAACAACACAGTATCATCTGCAAACAACAGTACAGGGATTTTCCAAACACAGTCCTCTCTCACTAGGGCTACTCCAACATCCACTGCCCTACCTTGTATCTCTTTTATAACACCATCCATATACAGACTGAACAACCATGGAGACATGACACATCCTTGTTTCAATTCAGCCTTCAAATAGAAAAATTCACTCAGTTCACTATCCACACGCACTGCAGCCTTCGCACCCTCATACATACTCTTTACGGCCTTCAACAACTTCCCATCTACACCATATATTCTTAATACTTTCCATAATCCTTGTCTATCCACTCAGTCATACGCTTTCTCCAAATCCATGAAGGCTGCATACAACTTCTTTCCCTTCTCCAGAAACTTTTCCACTAGAGATCTAAGAATATCTGATCTACAAAACCTCTTCCCTCCCTGAAACCTCCCTGTTCTTCTCCAACTAATTCCTCTGTTATTTCCCTACCTCTGTCAATAAGTATCCTACCATATACATTTCCTATTACATTAAGAAGGCAAATGCCCCTGTGATTACTACACACTTGTTTTTCCCCTTTTCCTTTGTACAGGGGAATAATTATATCTGACTTCGATTCCTCCAGGACTCTACTTTCCTCCCAGGCCAATGTGCACATCTTCCACATCCATTCTATTACTATCTCCCCCCCATGCTTCAGCATTTCACCATACACTTCATCAATTCCTGGGGCTTTCCCAATTTTAACTTTCTTCATTGCATCCACAACTTCCATCCTTCTGATTTCCTCTCTTCATACATCCCTCCTTCTATCAGCAATTCACCAGCCACTTATTCATGCATTACTTTCATTCTCTATGTTCAACAGTTCATTAAAGTGTTCTCTCCATCTGTGCACTTTTTCTCCCTTTTCCCCCTTCTCCACCCCCCCCTTTTTTTTTCTTCAAAATTTGAAAGCATTTCTCAATTTCATGAGAGATTTTGGAGAGTGGCTGGAGGGTGTCCCTGCAGGTGTCCTGGCAGGGTGCCCCGAGGCCACTACCACAGCCACTAGTAAGCTGGTGGGCTAGGGGTCCCAGATCCATTGCCTGGACCTGGGTCTGTGCAATGGGTCGGGCATTTGGAATGTTTACCCCCCTTTATCTTACCGACTATGAACTACAAAAACAAGCACCAAAGCAAGCCTGAGGACAGCAAATCACCCAGGGGGTTTAGGGTGGGTTCGTGGAATGTGGGAAGTTTGAGAGGAAGAGCAGGGGAAGTTGTTGAGGCATTTAGTAGGAGGTGGGTGGATGTGGCATGTCTGCAGGAAGTCCGGTACAGGGGTGGATCAGCCAGAAAGATTGCTGGGAAGGATTGCTACTATAAGTTGTTTTGGCAGGGGGGAACTGACGGATATGGGGGTGTGGGTGTGTTGGTTGCGGAGAAATGGGTGGAGTATGTTATGAATGTCATGAGAGTAAGTGATAGGATATTAGTAGTGAAAATTTTGATCGGATGGGTGATGGTTTCAGTTATATCAGCATATGCTCCACAGGTAGGATTGGATGACGCAGAGAAGGATAGATTCTGGGATGATTTAATACGTGTAGTAAGTGGTATGGGTGATGATGAGGTAGTGGTTCTGGGAGGGGATTTAAATGGTCATGTTGGTGAAGCAGCTCAAGGTTATGAAGGAGTCCATGGAGGATGTGCATATGGTGTGAGGAATGCGGAAGGGGAAAGAATACTCGAGTTTGGGGAGGCTGTGGACATGATTGTGTGCAACACACATTTTAGAAAAAGACTGAGTAGATTGATTACATACGAGTCCGGGGGAAATAGTAGCCAGATAGATTATTTTCTGGTAAGGAGGGTTGATAGGAGATTAGTGAGGGATGTTAAAGTTGTAGGAAGCGAGGAGTGTGTGCAGCAGCACAAACTGTTGATTTGTGACATGGTGCTTAAGGAACGAGTGATGAGAAGGATGACATATGTACCTAGGAGGAAAATATGGAAGCTGAGAAACCAATCAGTAAGGGATGCCTTTTATAGTGAGATGAGGAGAGTGGTGGCTGAACAGGAAGCCGAAGATAGAGACGTTAATGAACAGTATGGAGCCCTTAAGAACAACCTCTCGAGAGTTACTGATGCAGTATGCAGTTGGACAAGAGGCCCACCAAGACATAAAGAAACTTGGTGGTGGGATGAGGGTATAGAAGCCGCAGTTAAGGAGAAGAGAAGGCTTTTCCGGGAATGGAAGAAGGGTGGTAACAGGGAGGAGTACTTGGCTGCCAAGCGCAGGGCTAGAAGAGAGGTATACAGAGCGAAGTCTGAGTCACAGAGACTTTTACTTGATAATCTAAATCATGAAGGAAGGAAAAATATGGTTTTTAGGGTGGCAAATCAGATGAAGAGAGATAATCGGGACATTGTAGGCGAGCAGTGTGTGAAGAATGATGAAGGAAGGGTAGTGGTAAACAGTGAGGATATTAAAGATGCATGGAGAGAGCATTATAGCCAGTTGTTGAATGAGGAGTTTGATTGGGATAGGGAAGGTTTGGAGCCAGCTGATCCAGTGTTTGGGCCTTGGCCTTTGATTGACGCTGCTACTGTGAGTGAGGCAACAGGCAGGATGCGGGTGGGGAAGGCGGCAGGTGCGTCTGGGTTGACTGCCGAAATGTTGAAGGCCTCAGGAGATACTGGGGTGAAGTTAGTCACTGACCTGATAAATATGATGATATATGAGTGTGTTGTCCCAGATGATTGGCTGAAGAGTGTAATTGTAAATGTGTACAAAGGGAAGGGTGATGCCCTGGAAAGGGGAAATTACAGAGGCATAAAGCTCTTAGATCAGATAATGAAAGTAATGGAGAGAGTTCTAGAAGGTATGATTAGAGAAAGAGTGAATATCAATGAGATGCAGTTTGGGTTTATGCCAGGCAGGGGGACCACTGATGCCATATTCACTGTTCAACAGCTTCAGGAAAAATATATTGGCAAGAAAAGGGAATTGTATTTTGTTTTTGTTGATCTGGAAAAGGCCTTTGACAGAGTCCCTAGAGAGGTGGTGAAGTGGGCAATGAGAAAGCTAGGGTTGGAAGAGTGGCTGGTTAGGGTGGTTATGGCCATGTACGTGGGTGCTCACACTCAGGTAAGGGTGAATGGAGCTTTGAGTGATGAGTTTCCCGTGAATGTTGGTGTGCATCAGGGGTCAGTTTTGAGTCCCTTGTTGTTTATCATGGTGCTTGAAGCCCTCTCACGTGACTTCAGAGAGGGACTCCCATGGGAGATGTTGTATGCTGATGATTTGGTGTTGATTGCTGAGAATGAAGGGGAGGCTGAGGAAAGATTTAAGAAGTGGAGAGATGGTATGGGGCACAAGGGCTTAAGGGTAAATGCAGATAAAACAAAAGTGATGATATCTAGGGTTGGTGGCGGTACAATCAGAGGAGAGGGAGAGTGGCCATGTGCAGTTTGCCACATGGGTGTGGGAAGTAATTCCATCTTGTGCAGTGTTTGTGATAAGTGGGTGCACAAGAGATGTAGTGGTATTAGAGGTAGACTGCGAGATAATGCTGATTTCATGTGTGCGGTGTGTCGGGGAGAGCAGGCAGAGATTGTTAGGCGTGAGAGGGTTGAACTTGCAGGTGAGTCTCTTGAGTGTGTGGAGGAGTTTTGTTATTTGGGAGACATGTTATGTGCCGGAGGTGGGGCTGGAGTTAGCTCGGTTGCTAGAGTGAGAAGTGGTTGGAAGAAGTTCAGGGAGCTGTTGCCTCTCCTGACATTGAGAGGACTCTCCTTACGTGCTAAGGGGTCTTTGTATGCAGCATGTGTTAGGAGTGTGATGCTGTATGGTAGTGAGACCTGGGCAGTAAAGGAAGAAGATATTCGCAGGTTTAAACGTACAGAAATGACAATGATTAGGTGGATGTGCAGTGCGTCCCTGCGTGCAAGGCCTGGGGGGGCTGGGTTTACGAT
>JAGKTI010000237.1:114357-135512 GCA_018397915.1 Birgus latro | reverse complement strand
ATATATATATATATATATATATATATATATATATATATATATATATAACTTGCAGGTGAGTCTCTTGAGTGTTTGGATGAATTTTGTTATCTGGGAGACATGTTATGTGCCGGAGGTGGGGCTGGAGTTAGCTCGGTTGCTAGAGTGAGAAGTGGTTGGAAGAAGTTCAGGGAGCTGTTGCCTCTCCTGACATTGAGAGGACTCTCCTTACGTGCTAAGGGGTCTTTGTATGCAGCATGTGTTAGGAGTGTGATGCTGTATGGTAGTGAGACCTGGGCAGTAAAGGAAGAGGATATTCTCAGGTTTAAACATACAGAAATGACAATGATTAGGTGGATGTGCAGTGCGTCCCTGCGTGCAAGGCCTGGGGGGGGCTGGGTTTACGATAGAAGAGTTGAGAGGTAGGATGGGACTGGAGTGTATTGGTGGTGTGATGAGGAGAGGTAGGCTGAGGTGGTTTGGACATGTGGAGAGGATGGGGGATGATAATTGGGTACAGAGGGTGAGAAGTGTTAATATTGGGGGAGGGGTTGGGAGGGGTAGACCGAGAAAGACATGGGACGAGGTCATTAAATGTGACTTAAGGGTTAAGGGACTGAACAGGGAGGCTGCCAGAGATCGAGCAGCGTGGAGAGCCGCCATTAGGTNGAGATTGTTAGGCGTGAGAGGGTTGAACTTGCAGGTGAGTCTCTTGAGTGTGTGGAGGAGTTTTGTTATTTGGGAGACATGTTATGTGCCGGAGGTGGGGCTGGAGTTAGCTCGGTTGCTAGAGTGAGAAGTGGTTGGAAGAAGTTCAGGGAGCTGTTGCCTCTCCTGACATTGAGAGGACTCTCCTTACGTGCTAAGGGGTCTTTGTATGCAGCATGTGTTAGGAGTGTGATGCTGTATGGTAGTGAGACCTGGGCAGTAAAGGAAGAAGATATTCGCAGGTTTAAACGTACAGAAATGACAATGATTAGGTGGATGTGCAGTGCGTCCCTGCGTGCAAGGCCTGGGGGGGCTGGGTTTACAATAGAAGAGTTGAGAGGTAGGATGGGACTGGAGTGTATTGGTGTTGTGATGAGGAGAGGTAGGCTGAGGTGGTTTGGACATGTGGAGAGGATGGGGGAGGATAATTGGGTACAGAGGGTGAGAAGTGTTAATATTGGGGGAGGGTTTGAGAGGGGTAGACCGAGAAAGACATGGGATGAGGTCATTAAATGTGACTTAAGGGTTAAGGGACTGAATAGGGAGGCTGCCAGAGATCGAGCAGCATGGAGAGCCGCCATTAGGTGACCAAGGCCGACACATGCAAGCATGTTGGAGCCTTCAAAAACGAAACGAAACGAAACGAAACGAAACGATTTTAACTACCCTCACTTGCACAGAGGCAGCATCCCCTAAGTCTGTTGAAACTAATGGTGCTCAAATAACTATAGCTTAACATGCTGATACCACCGATTCTTGAGATGGAATAATCTTCTTCTCAGCTATTTAGCATATCCAGTAATTTTGCAGAATTAGCAACACGGTAAAATTCTTACCTGTGAAATTAAATGCCATCTCTCTTCGATGAATTCTTGTGCCCATTTTTGCATCTGTAAGTTGCACTGTAGACTGTGGCAATACAGTAAAACATCACTAGAATGGACTAATTTGGGCCCAAGCCATTCCGAAAAAAGTGAAACTCCGAAAGAGGCGACATATGGACTTCCCCCTGCTAAAATATTTTGATATACGAAAAGCATTATGGCCACAATCCTGCTTCACCCCACCAGTTCCTTCCACGTCATGGCAATATCCAATTTGCCATAAACTTTTCTCAAATGCCACTATAAACAATTTATTGCATAACATAGTTTAATTTTAGCAAAGTTCAGACTGGATAAAGGCCATATGTAACACACACAGAAAGATATTTTCATGCATGAAAAGCATCATGACCACCATCCTGCTTCATCCCACCAATTCTTTCTAATTCATGGCAAAATACCTTTTGCCTCCAAGGCTTTCTAAACTGCCACTAAAAATAATTTGTTGCATACCACAGTATAATTTTAGCAACGTTTAGACTCGATAAAGGCCATATGTAACACACAAAAGAAAATACCGGTATGTATTTTCATTCATGAAAAGCATCATGACCACCATCCTGCTTCACCCCCACCAGTTCCTTCTAGCTTGTGGCAATATCCCATTTGCCTCCTAATTTTTCTCAAATGCCATTATAAATATTTATTGCATAACACATTAAATTTAAGAAAGGCTTGGACACAATACAACACAAACGTACTAGAAAAATATACGTTTTCTTACGTAACCATCCCGACTCACTTGGTACACAAACGTACTAGAAAAATATACGTTTTCTTACGTAACCATCCCGACTCACTTGGTTCACCCTACTCCCCCCCCCCACCTTGCTGAGTGTTTATCATCATTCAGCACCTGGTGAAGGATCCTTCAGAACAAATCCTTCAAAATCATTACCCATTATGTTCAGGGTCATCGTCAAGGAACAGTGAATCATCCTCCTGACTGTCTTCACTGGCAGGAGCTGAGTCATGAATGGGAATTGGAAGTGTAGATTATACCTTGCATGCTGTGTGGTGTACACTCAACCCTTGGCTATCATGCCCAATTGGTGCCGCTATGGCTGCGCTATAGCTGAAACCGTGATAGCCGAATTGGAGAACTTATGGCAATAATTCCAACTGATGCCATGACCTCAATATTTACCCCTAAAACACCCTTTTTCTACTACATATTAACATATAACAGTCTAAAAATGAGCATGCAAATTAGAAACATACCAAAGTTAACAAAAAACAGAACTTAATATCCCTTTTATTTACCTTTTTGGGGATGTTGAGTGGCTTGGGTGGGTTAGAGGGGTTCAGAGGCTGGGGTGGAGTCTACTGACCACTCCTTCAACATTCCATCTCATCAAGGAAAATCTCAGCAAACCCAAGAAATTGCTCCTGATCATCATCATCACTGGCAGAAAATGCTCCAGAGTCCAGGTGGGCAGGTGCTGGCTGACAGTCCTGGTTTGAAGGTCCTGGCTGTGGGTCCAGTTGCGCCTGTGTCCGACGGCGTAGGAAGTCGGTGATTTGTCATTGCTGGAGAGAGTTGATGTGAGCATGGTATTGCTCCTTGTATCCTGCCAGTGCCTGGGTAATTAAGGAATACCTTGCATCGCTGTTGATGGTGGAATCTTGATCAAGTAGATGCCACAGCTGGCCACCCAAGTCGATGATCTTTTTTTATATTGTTCAAGTACAGTCCCCTGGCACGCAACACATCATCAACGCCACCTTTCTCGTCCTCACCTAGGCTGTCCTCATCTCAAGTCGTTTCCTCTTCCACAATATCAGTTGCAGAAACTGGGGCTGGTCAAATCATTTCACGAATATCTTTGTCAGTTGTTTCACCAAAACCAGCTCCAGGAATCTGCCGTGCCTCTTCAACAACTGCCTCAACCTCTGCCTGCACTGACTGAGGCTCACCAGATGCAGACCCACGACAGTCCTCAGGTAACCCCCCCAAAAGACTCTGCCAAGCGTAATGAATTGTTGCCTGGGTTTCGTCATCCCAAGATTATTGAACCATCAAATTAACAGCCCGCTTGACAATGTACCACTTCCAATAGCTTATAACTTTCTGCTCAGCAACAGTGTCTCCTTGCAAATGATCATCCTCACTGCCGTTGATTAGTTACTGGATTAACTCTGCGTCCTCGGTGGCTTCCCTTATCATTCTGAATTGAAACCTGGAGTATGCGGCCTTCATCCATCCATCATCCAATCCTATATTGCTCCACAGAGAAGTGTAGGAGCCCAGGGCTAGGCAAGCTGGTCCTGACATTTAAGATGAGAGTGACCAGCCTCACTCATCCCTGAGTGGCATTACATGAGCAATAAACCCCAACCACCTCTGAAATAACTTCTTGGTCGAGGGGCTGGATCAGTGAGGTGGTATTGGGTGGCAGGAATTCCACTTTAACATTGGGGTGCGCGGTCCTCAGAAGGGGCGAGTGTCCTGGGGCGTTATCCAGCACCAGCAGAATTTAAACCTGATGTTATTTTTCTTACAATGCTCCTCAACTTGTGGGATGAACACCTCCTTCAGCCAATCCAGGGACAGTTTGACCAACATGTACCCCTTCTTTGAAGTCATCCATGTCATGCTCAGCTTCTTCATGTTATAACCCTTATAGGCCCTGGGTCTTTTTGTTTTGTGTACAACCATCACCTTCAGGCGGCATGTCCCAGAGGTGTTCATGGCCAGCACCAAGGTGAATCGTTCCTTGAGTGCTTTCCTCCCACGTATTTTCGCCGACTTGGTGATGATTAACGTACTCCGTGGCATAGTTTTCCAATAGAAATTTGTTTCATCCATATTATAAATTTGTTCCAGTGTATATTGGCCCTCCTCAATTATGTTCTTAATGGTTTCAGGGAATTCACGTGCAGCTGCCTTGTTGCCATTTGCCGCTTCGCCAGATATTTTCACACTTTTAATTTTGTGCCTTGCCATAAACTTGTCCACCCAACCTTTTGAAGCCATAAAAACTGGTGGTTGTTTCACATCTAACTTCAGTAGAACTTCAATTATTCGGGAGCCATGGGGAATTCAAAATGCCAGAAAACCAATTTTTCTGGATGACTGAATAACACCCATTTCCTGTTGTTTTACACCAGTAATTCTCAACCTATGGGTCATGACCCAAAGTTGGGTTGCAATAGGAATTCTGATGGGTCACATCATCGATGCTCCAATAGGCTGCAGTAATCCACCTCCCAACCCATCCATAAGCCACTCAACCCCTACTGCAATAATTTGACTAAATATCTAATACAACTGTAAAATGTATAATAAACTTATGTTTACTAAACTGGTACTGTAAAAATTAAATGTTAACCACTGCTAAAATTATTGTATCCTTCAACTATGGTACGTACATTTTTTTTTTTTTTGTCTTTTTTACTGTACTGTATTTACTGTGCATGATCACTCATCATCATCACTCATTATCATCACATCATCCACATCAGATTCAGATTCAGAGTGAGGGCTAAGTGAGGGTAGCAGAGTTGTTGGTGATGCAGGCTTATTGACGCGAGTGGATAGGCTGGCTGGGGGTCGAACAGGCCTGATGGGGGACTCTGGTGGGGCAGCTGTTGTTGCTGGAGTACTTGCTGGTGTGGACAATAGTGCATCACTATCTGGGAATCCCACAAATGAACAGGAGGATATGAGTGAAATGTTTGCTGTTTTGCATGTTTACCCCTCATGAAAAAGTCCCTGATGTCTGACTGTTTGATTGCTACATGACGGCAATTTTGGAAGTCATCAAAATGGCTACGAAAATGAAGCAGTTCATTAGGTGCGTAGGCTGAATTTCTCTCCATGAATCGGATGATCTTTCAAAATGATTCATCAGCATCTTTCCAAGAACAGCCAGGAGCCACAGCTGATATTCCACCAGATATTACGGAAAATTGTGATAAAACAGCAGTGTGTGCGGTGTTTACACCGTTAACCCTCAAAACAATGGCGGGGACTGCGGTGATGCGCTCTGGTGGAGAAGAAATGAAAACATTTGGGCGGGATGGTTGCGCGGTGAATTTGAAATCCCCGTTAGGTCCTGGATTTTCCCCGGGGGATCGATTTTGGAATTTTTCTTTAAATTGTCTGGTTAGCACTGACTCGGGTTTACTGGCTCACGGATAACTGAGGTTCTACTGTTCTTACCGAGGTCCACACAGATTTCCTTGGAAGTGTTCATGATTTCCCGCGTGTCCACAGCAGTATTTCTCCTTGCCTGTCGGTCCATATATCTCCCAAGCAATTGCTAGGTCTTGAGGAGCAACTGATTTCTGCAACGCAGGGCCTGGGAAGCAGCGTGTGACGGTGCAAGACTCATATGTTTCATGATGTGATCACGATTCTTATAAATACCCCTCACAGTTGATTCGTTAATGTTATATTTCTTCCCCACACTTTGCTTGGTCTCACCACTGTCTATAAGTTTCACTATTTCCAGTTTATCCGCATAGCTTAGGTTCTTCCTCTTCTTTATTTCCCCGCCAGGTGGGTGCTGCAGCATTACACTGGGCGACAGTAGGAGGACAGGGAGGGGTACGCTGGCCATTGTGATATCACAAAAAAGGTTATTGTTCTCGATATCACTGTTCACAGTCTTAAGAAGCGCATCTGGATGGCTTGGCGGGCAAGAGACTCGGTCAGGCAGCCAATCAGCGCTTGGCTGGCACTGATGACACATGACCAATCATGGAGTGAATCTTTTGTTGGCTGGGCGGAGCACCGGAGCCTGGAATTTTTTAAATTTTCGAACATTTCTGGTACATGATAGCAGGCATTTAGTGCATGATAAAGGTATTTGGGTAGTTTTTTATATAGGCGTGATAGCGATATATGCCACAGCGGAACCCGTGATAGCCGAGAGTTGAGTGTACAGTACTTAATTTTAAGCAATTTTCAAATACACTCGACCCTTGATTTGGCAGACCCCTATTTCCCGGAATTTGGATTTCCCGGACTCTGGCTGAGGCCGGACAATATTATCAAATGCCAGACAAATGCTGGCACAAGTCCGGGAATCTCACAAAAGTCCAGCCATTATAATCTCATATAAAACTATAAGCAGTCTGCTGCACAACACAGTATAATTTTGGCAAGGTTTTTGACTCGATAAAGGCCATTTGTAACACACACAAGAAGATGTTTTCACACATGAAACACATCTTGGACACCAACCTGCTTCACGCCACCAGTTCCTAACTCGTGGCAATATCCCATTTGCTTCTTACGTTTCTCAAATGCCACTATAAATAGTTTATTGCATAACACAGTAAAATTTACAGAAGGCTTGGACACAATAAAAGTCATAAGCAATTAAAAAATATATTTTCTTACAGACAAACTCAGTTGGATCCACTCCTAATCAACTTACCTCACCTGACTCAGTGAGACTGAATACCAAAATGGCACTTTTCGTTGGAAAATATTTTAATTTTTTTCGCCACAGTGGCTCATACACACCTAATTATCTGAAATCTGCTAAAAAAAAAAAAAAAGTACTTAATGTAACTCAATTAAAAAATTAGGTTTCAGAGCTAAAATACGCAGATGTTTCCCCTTCAGATCGTCAGTGTTTACATCTTGGCCGACTGATCAGTGGCTGGCTAATGTTAGCAGATATTTCCCCTTTTAGATCGTCAGCACACCTTGGGAGACTTCTACTTTGCAATAATATTTGTTTTGAGTACAAAAAAATGTATCTGCATTGTAAATCAATATTTATTACAAAACAAAAGTCTGTCAGGGAGAGCTGTTAGGCTAGAGGCTTAAAACAATTCAGCTAACTTTAAGAAATTTTCACTCTGAATCCTGATTTTCTATTAATAATTAACTTAAGCACAAATTTTTGACTGAATTTCAAATAATTAGGTGTGCAAACCTACATGGTGATAAAGATTAAAATTGCCGATTCGGTCCAAGATCGATTGTGTGTTTACATCAGTCAGCTGATGAGCGTGGCTGGTTCACCTAGTGGTGTTCCATTCCTTATTCATTTTCCTCTTTTTTCCTCTGCTTTCTGATCTTCTTCTATCATACCTTCCACATTCTCGTCAACAACTGCCTAAACAACCATTCTTAGGGTTGTAGCTAGCAAAATACCGCTCTTGTTCATTAATAATAATATTGTGTTAGTGTTATTATTTTATGCACTGTGTATGTTAGTTCCATAGGTATAGGTAGCCAATATTCCAGAATGCTCTAGAATATCGGAATAATTGGCAAACAATATTGGAGAATTCGGACAAAGTATGGTAATAGTCCAGGGAATGGTATGTGGGGACCTACCAGATGAGTAAACCAGATGAGTACTGTAAAACACCATAACTTCGCACAGTGCCCAAACTTCAGACATCATGTGAAAAAATGTAATAATTCAAGTTTGTTGGAAGAGAGTACGATATTTGCAAATAATAATGATATGGGTAAGGAGGGTAATCTTCAAACATTATTATGTATAAGTCCTATTAAACTACCTTGAATATGTGAGGGTGAAAAAAATTTATGAATCAAATGGGAAAAAAATCGGCATTTTTTAACCCTGCAAAACTTTGTTCACACAGAACAAACTGTTTCAATTGTAAGAACATGATTAGTACGATTATATGTGGAAAAGTTTTGTAAGTACAGTAAAACCTCGATATAACGGACTTCAATAGACCGGAATTCGCTTTTATCGGACTCGAGGAGCTACCGGACTAAACTCCTATATATTGGAAAAAGTCCGATAAAGCCAGAAGTAGTCCGGACTGCCTGACAACTTCAGCTATGTTCGCCATAATAAGACAAGTAAAAGACATGTTTTTCAATGCACAGTACAGTATTATTATACCATTTGATTAATGTAGTGAAGGTATAACACAGTACAATACTGCAATGGTGGTGAAAACCACTGATGCAATCGGACTAATCTCTGATATATTGGAAAAAGTCCGGATTAGCAGGGGTAAGTCCGGATGTCGCTTTTATCAGATTTTCGCATTTTTCGGACTGGCTTGGGTCCCAATTAGTCCGTTACAGTGAGGTCTTACTGTACTGGGCAGTAAACTATTTTAAAATATATACATGCATAATCTTGCTATAACTGTTTTAATGAATACCTCTGTACTTTTCAGAAAAAATTCCTAACTTCGGACAGACAAATTACTTAAGCCAAATAAATTCCAGACAGTCATCTCTACCCAGACTATTGGGGATAAAGTTGTTCCCTCAAATTGGGAAGTTGTGAGGGTTCCCTGTGATAGGAAAGACAGATACAGACATTATATTGCTACCACTGTTAGGGTAAAACCAGAAATACATGTCAGATTTCTCAAACATATTCACAGTACACCTCACACACTTGTACACCCAATGGTTGATGACAGCAGTGACACAGACAAAGAGGACATACTGGAGGTGTTACCAGAACCAACACTTGATCGCAAATAAAAGGATGATTTTTGATGTAGATGTGAACCTTTGGCCTAAGTAATGATGATAATATTTGATACAGATTAGATCTATAAGAAGATAGTCAGTACTACCAGTACTAAAGTTATTGCCAGTATGGTGCCTTAACCAGTAATGATACTATTTATTTAGTTACAGTAATTTATACTGTTCTTCATAACATGTGCCTGTGTGCGTGTGTCTGCTGATTTGTGTGTGTGTTAGTGGGTGTGTGGGTGTCATTAGAACCTGTCCGAAGTGTTTAACATTAGATTACATTATCTGAGTATGCATTTGTTGAGTCAGTGAGGTAGCTACTTGATAATTAGGTGAAGTTATGTTTAGGAAAAAGAGATCAGTTCCCCTTACAGTTTGGAATATATGCAATGCATTTTCATATAATTTTTTTGTCTGAAAATGTTTCTGAAGAGTTCTTAGTTATATTTGTGGCCAGAATACCTCACTACAATGTGATATGATGCATCTTAATGTGATCTAAAATTATGACCTCAAAAAAGAAGATATTTTTGGATGTTTCTCTTTATATACAGTAGGCACGGAAAGTGTTGACGCCATCTTAGAAAAAGAAAACATTCTTGTGGTTAGCAAGGAGAAACAAATAAATTAACACTCACCATTGAATTTAGTATTTACTGGCATTCCCCTTCACCTTTATCTTCTTAAGGCGTCTGGGGAGACTGATGGCGTAGTTTTCAGAACAGACGGACTAAAACTGCTCCATAGCTGCAGCCTCAAGTTTAGGCAAAGATGATGTGTCCATACTACGCAGCTGCCGCTTCATGTGCGCCCATAAATTCTCAATGGGATTGATATCTGGGCTGTTTCCGGGCCAATCTCGAATAAAGGGAACCTCACAGTCTGTTAGCCACTGTTTCACTGACTTTGCAATATGTGCAGGGGCAGAATCTTGCATAAATACTCTTGCCTTGGTTTTATCAAAAGAGTCACTTAAAGCATCACATAAAAGAGCTCCATATAATTGTTCTGGTTCACTTTTTCATTTGCAGGTAGAATTACCAACTCACCAACACCATAATATGTAAAGCAGCCCCAAGCCATGAGTGAGGCTGGGTATTTAACAAACTTCGAAGTGTACTAAGGATCCAGGGGGTCACTGCCTGGTTTGCGGTACACCCGTGATGAAGGGGTACCAGTGACAGTAAATGTTGACTCATCACTCCAAAGCACAGTTTTCCATTGCTCCTCACTCCAGGCAAGATATTTCTTACAAAAACTTACTCTCTTTTTCTTCTGAAGTGCAGTTAGCAGTGGTTTGTTACGAGCACAAAAACTCCTGTAGCCCAGATCGTCATGCAACAGCTGCTGCACACTTCTGACAGACACATCTGCCAGCAACTGTGGGTTCTTTTCTTTTAAATCCCGTGCTGTTAGCCTTGGATCCTTGCTAACTTGCCTTGAGATCAGCTGACGGGTCCTGAAGGTTGTCTTACGAGGTCTCCCAGGCTTGGGAAGTGGAGTGGGAGGAATGGCCTCCCCACTGTCCTTGAACCGCTTCACCAGTCTCTGCACTGTCCTCAGTCTAACACCATCTGATTTGCAATAAATGGGAGTTTGTGGCCAGCTTTGTATAAAGTAATCACTTCCACACGTTTGTCCTTGCTTGTGGTTACTTTAGGCATGATGAGAATGTGGTAGGTAACCAAATAACTGTGTTATTTGAGTCAAAACATGCCCTCGTGGTGCATCACACACACAGAGACAATCCTCCTCCTGTGGCTACCCAAACATTACTGAGCCTGCTCCTGTGGTGCCAAACCTATCAAGCAGGGTTGCCAGCTCCCGTTGAAAAAGCGTCAGCTCATTTCGCATCACAGGGGAGGGTAGTATTGACCCTACTTCACTTAACGTGAAAAAGAATGACGTCGGCAAAAAAAGTCAATACTTTCCGCGCCTACTGTATGTATAACTTGGGTCACGAGTACCCAATATTTTTTCTGACATTTTTTTAAAACATCTAAAGTGTCCGAAGTTTGGCAAAGTGTGTCCAGAAACAGGTGCTATTATTCATTCTCACGTTTAAAGGGCAAACACCTGGATGTCCGAAGTTTGGAAGAGCTGTCCAAAGTTAGAAAATTTGTTCCTAACTTCGGATGCTTGAAAAAAAAAAAAAAGAGTTTAGTGTGGCTAATTTTTTTTATTGATATGGATTCAGTATGTACTGTCCCTGGCTACAACATGACACCAACAGGGATAAAATTATACCATTTTACACAGAGTTATTCATTAAAACACACAAAATGTGTCAAAAGTTATGGTGTTTTACGGTACTTTTGTGATTCCCGGACTGGTCTCCCCCCCTTTTAGTCCGGGAAATCAAGGGTCGAGTGTACTGTACTGTACACTTTATATACCTTATTTTTACGATCTTACAAACCATAGATGTTAACTTTGTCTGTATATTCCACTTATCACTCGTCACCCTCCAGGAGTATATCAGGGACTTCCAGGGAAATGATGAGGGGGGAAATGATGTAGGCTGACGGAGGCAAAGCATGGGAGAACAATAGTGACGCTGCCAGCCCACCACCAACCGACCCACAAACACACAAACCACTCGCTATGTGATTAATGCTTGGTGTCTTGAATAAATATTAATATTAATGCAGACCCCTTTTCCAATTTTCTAGCACTTACAAAGTACTTAAATGATACAACTTAACTTTAAACTTTTCAACTACTGTACTGTACACTTTATGCACCATATTATTTACAAGCTTACAAACTAAAGATGTTCACTTTGTATACAGTATTTCACTTATCACTCGTCACCCTTGAGCAGTATATACTGTATATCAAGGACTTCCAGGGAAATGATATGGGGAGGGAAATGATGTGGGTCAGACTGAGGCCAGAGTACTGGGGAACAATAGTGACGCTTCCAGCCCACCAACCGACGTACGAACACACAAACCGTGCGGAAAATATAGCCGCCCCGGCCTAAGGTTAAGCAGTCCGGACCGCTTCTAGCTTTTTCAGAGTTTTCTCTATATATAAATAATTCTGGTTGGCTCCTCGACTCTGAAAAAAGCGAATTCGTCTAGTGAAGTCCATTGTAGTGAGGTCATACTGTATATATTTTCCGGACTCATCGGTTGATTACAAAACGGGTGGGTGTCAGATGGGGTGCAACATGGCTGCCACTACACAAGCACCACCCTGGCGGCGGACATACAAACTTCGCGGCTCTTCCATGAGAAAGCCCCTCAATATTATAGAGCTCAGTGGATGGGAGCTAGGTGAGCTATGCAGTGTGTGCCTTACTGTAAATTAGTGACCTCAGAACGTTGCACAGCTCTTTCTGCTGGACATGGTTTGGGATGATCACAGCCACATCTGGCCAGACTAAACAATTTCAAATAGGCTAAACAATTTCAAATAGGCTATTAGCTAAGTCAATAACACACAGGCATCTAACTCTGACCTACTTTAAGCACAGGTTACACAACAAATAATAACTAGGTAGTCCACTGTCATAAAAAATATTTGTTAATCAAAACATAACTTGTAGAGTCCTCATAATCTGTCATTTATGAATACAACAAAACAAAGGTGGAAAAACATTATATTGTACTTATACCACAGAAGCTCACCAGAACATATACATCAACAGGATCATCATAAGGCTTCAAATCCGTGGTCAGAAGGATGATGCGGAAGCGAACTGAAAATACAACACAGCAAATTTAATATAAGAGTTGTTGTTGTTGCTGCTGTTGTTGTGTTACCCCAGTCTGTCTGCTTTAGCAGACCCATCAACCGCAGGCATGCAACTGCCTCTGCAGGGTGATCCCATGCAGTGAACCGATGTTCCCACATGGAAAACAGCTCCTCATGTGAGGCTCAGAGACTAGTGTGGATGTCTGATTCCTGGATGGATGTTGCAACTGCATCTCTCCAATCAATCAGTAAGTAGTAGGCTCCACGTCACCCCATTATTTGACAATATGGTTATCAACCAGCATTGTACATGGTTTCCTGAGATACAGGAAACCATATGGTTTGACACTCAGTGTATAGCCACCTGAAGTGGAAATAACAGTAATAAATAGTGACAGGAAAGATGGAAGAAATAGAAAAAGATGAAAAAGAATGATAGACATGATGGAAGAAACAGCCAGCACAAGGCAAAAAAAGTGTAGACAGCAGGTGGAAAAAGAGCAAGGTGGATAAGTGCTATCAGGTGAATCTGTGTGACACTTACTACATGGAAAACAGACCAAAAACCAAAAATGATGATGATCGATGTAAAAGTACTCAGGGTATAACAAATTTAAACCCAAAAGAAACCATCATCATCATCTAGACCTCCTTTCCCACCCTAGGCAGGATGAGTAGCAACATCCAGACAGACCGCTTGCCCAGTCCAACCAGCCATGTTTCCATTTACTATCATTCAAGCCACCGGAATCCTGGCTCTATATGATACGCCAAAAACTTTTACGACACATCCGACAAAGTTAATCTGGACGCTGTCATGTTAAAAAGGGGAGCGAAATCCCTGATCATGCACTTCTTGCAAAATTCATCCACCCAGCTCAATCTCCTGTCAGTTCCTTAACCTCACCGACTTCCATACCTCTCTTCCTCACACACTCATCCACCATATCCCTCTACCTTCTCCTTGGCCTACCTCACCTCCTCCCTCCTTCAAATTTGCTCAGATATACCTTTTTCGCCTCTCTATTGTTATCCATTCTCTCCACATGACCATACCATCTCAGTACACTCTCTTCGATTCTGGTGTCCACAGACTTCCTCACTCTGCATCCTTCACGAATCACTGTATTTTGCATCCCATCCACTCTCTGTAATCCACATACATTTCTCAGCAGTCCCATCTCCACTGCTCTCACTCTTGACTTTTCAATTTCATGCCATACCATAGCCTCACATCCAAATGTTAAAGTTGGCATTAACACTCCTTCATGTAACCCTCACACATAATTTACATACATACAGTATATACACACACATGCACACAAATACACACACACAAACACAAACACATAAACACACACACACCTCAGTTTCTCAAGGCACTAGCAATTTCAGACCCTACTAACCACTCCAACATTTTACTTTAGCCAGTAAGTTCACCATGACCAAACCCCTGAGGCATTAATCAGTTAAGGCTGGGGACATATCATATCATTTATAACGGCTCCAATGTACCTGCATGAGTCAGCCTTGCTCACCTACTGGTGAAGGAACTCTCCACAGTGCTTAGTCTCTGGCAACCTTCCTATTCAGTCCTTATCCCTCAGGTAAACAGTCTATGACCTTGTCCCAGTTTTTTTTTTCAGTCTGAATCTCGCAGCCCTACCCCTGATGTTTACATTTATCACCTTCCACACTCAACTGCAATCCTCCATCTTCGCCATATGCCCAAACCATCTCAATCTTCCCCTCCTCACCACAACAGAAATACATTCCAGTCCCAATATTCCTCTCAACTCTTCAATCATAATTCCTAGCTCCTCTAGACCTTGCATTCACGGACACACTACACATCCATCAAATCGGTACTTTCTGTACATCTAAGTCTATGAATATCCTGCTCCTCTACTGCTCAGGTTTCACTACCATACAGCATTACACCCTAACACAGGCTGCATACAACGATCTCTAACACGGAGCGAGAGCCCTCTCATGTTGGGGGTGGCAACAGTTCCCTGATCTTTCTCCAACCTCTCCTTATCCTAGCTCCAACTCCACCATCAGCAAGTAACATGTCCCCCAAATAACAAAACTCCCACACACATTCAAGAGACTCCAGCAAAATCAGTCTTTTCACACCTGACAATCTTTACATGCTCTCTCTGACACACCACACACATAAAAGCAGCATTATTTTGCATCATACTTCTAATACCACTACATCTCTTATGCACAAACTTATCACAAGCACTGCACAAGATGAGTTACTTACCACACCCCTGTGGCAAATTGTACATGACCACACTCCCTCTGCTTTGACAGTACCACCATCAGCCCTAGATTATCATCACTTTTGTTTCATCCACATTTACTCTCAAACCCCTGTGCCCCATTGTCTCTCCATTTCTAAATCTTTCCTCCACCTCCCTTTCATTCCCTGCAATTAGCATTAAGTCATCAGCATAAACATCTCCCATGAAAGTCCATTTCTGAAGTCACATGAAAAGGCTTCAACCATAACGACAAACAATTAGAAGCTCAAGACTGACCCCTCATCCACACCAACATTCATGCAAAATTCATCACTCAAATCTCCATTCACTCTCACCTGGGTGGGAGTACCCACACACACATAGCCATGACCACTCTAACCATCCATGCCTCCATCCCAAGCTTTCTCACTGCCTACTTCGCCACTTCTCTAGGAACTGTATCAAATGCCTTCTCAAAAAAAAAAAAAATAATAAAAAAAAAAAATAAAAATAAAAAGTACTGCTCCCTTTTCTTTCTTACATGTTTTTCCTGAAGCTGTCAAACAATGAATATGGCACCTGTGGTCCCATTGCCTGGCATAAACCCAGACTGCATCTCATAAACACTCTCTCCCTTATCATACCTTCTGGAACTCTCTCCATTACCTTCATTATCTGGTCCAAAAGTTTTATGCCTAAATTTCCTCTTTCCAGGGCATCATCCTTCCCATTACAATCACACTCTTCAGCCAGTCATCTGGGACAACACATTCTAATTTATCAAATCAGTAACTAAACCCAATCCTGTATCTCCTGAGGCCTTTTAACATTTCAGCTGTCAGCCCAGACACACCTGCTGCCTTCCCCAACTGCATCCTGCCCACTGCCCCATGCAAAGTTTCAACATCAGTCAATGGCCAAGGGCCAAACACTGAATCCACTGACTCAAAACCTTCCCTGTTCCAGTCAAACTCCTCACTCAGCAATCAGATATACTGCTTTCTCCAGGCATTTTTTATATCCTCACTCTCAACCATTTTCATTCTCACCATTCCTTGATTATTTTTTTCAGCTCTGGATAAATATTTTTAACAGAAGTGATTAGGTATAACGTGGTGGGGGCACTCACCATCTATTCACTCGATGTAGTGCTGCTCTCGGGTGTCAGCCATTTCCTCTCCTCCTTCCTTATTTACTTCCTCCTTTTCTGTCTTTCTTTACTTCATTCTTTCCTAATCCTTCTGCCTATGGGTGACTTTACACTCCCTCTCCTGCCTCTCTTTCCTTCATTCTCTTTTCTTCCTTTGACTCTACACTGAGTGACAAGCATAATAGTTTCCTGTACATCAGGAAACCATTTACTATGCTGGGTGGTAACAATATACAGTAACCAAATTATGGTGCCTGGTGGTTTAGTGGGTAATTATAGCACTCCAGTTGGATTGAGCCAGTGAAGGTTTATATCCAAGGGGTGGTTGGGGTTTATTGGTCATGTTATGCCACTCAGGGATGAGAGAGGCTGGTCACTCTCATCTTAAATGTCAGAACCAACTTGCCTAGCCCTGGGCTCCTACACTCCTCCTGGGCAACATAGGAGTGGATGATTGATGGATTAGGTATACCACTGGTAAACCCCTCCAACAGAAATCATCTTTCCTATGTTAAATATAATCACCTGGTAGCAACAAAAACAGGCTAAAAAAGGACCACCTGGATTCAAGTAGTTATACAGAGCAGCATACTTTGAACCATCATCCTTAAAACCCTGATGTGCATTCCATTCTCTTTTCTGGAGCTAGCAAGAATAAACTACCGTACTACAGTACAAGACCACCATATTCAACAGGATATAGCAACTCATTCACCACTAGGTTACATCACCTCTTCCACATGGCAAATATAATACAGCCAGTTCTCAATATAGTTATGCCAGGAATGGAATGCAAAATATTACAAAATTTTCCATGCTGTAAATTGAGGTACTGGCAATTTGGCTTAAGTAGTAACAATGCAGTGTGAATAGGCAATTTTTCTGTGCCTGGCTAACTGTGCATTTAACCACTGAATTTGGTGATGTATTTTATAGTGTATTCTTGTTACATCTAGTAACTGCATATACAGTACTTAACACAAAAATTATCATTAGTAGTAAAGGGGCTACAGAAGGCTAAATCTCTTTCAGTTCAACAAGTCTCTCCTACTCTGAATAAAATCAAATGATAGTAAAAGAAAGACACTAAAAAAGACATTACTGGACAGAAAATGTTAAAACAAAAACACAAAAAAAAAAAGGCTACCTACAGGGTTTACTATACCACTAGCCCTATATAGGCCCATTCACAAATTGTTTACCCATCTGCTCTCCTGTGTACACTGGTCGATTGGTCTGGATGAGGATGGTGAGGAAGCGAGTGGAGAAGTGGAGGCGGGTATCATTAAAAAACACAGTTCCTCCAATGGTCCCAAGCACATTTCCCTCTAGACGTAACCGATAGTCACCATTCGCACTTGTTTTCGGGATCTAATTAAAAAAAAAAAAAACACACAGACAGACAGAAAGCATATTGCTAAACCTAGTGCACAAGGTAGTGAAAGCAATTACTATTTTGTGAGGGGAAAAATAGGGAGGAGGGAGGAATCACTGAGCAGTGAAAAATAAGGTACCAGGTATAATGCTACATTACTCTAAAGACAGCCGAGTTAGATTCTTAATTATCTAACTACCTTCATGATAATGCCTAGTTCCCAACCACAAGTTTGTCTTAACATAGCTTTCTTACTCTCTTAGCTAATCTTTTTCAAAACATGAGAAAACAAGTCCATATTTTACCACTACATTAAGTCCACTACAGGACAAAGTTTTTTTTTTTTTTTTAATGCAAGGAAGAGGGAACCAAAGGCCAGCAGCCCACAAATGGCCCCCCCCCCTAAAAAAAACACACACACACACACACAGAGGACCAAATTCAAGATCCGTACATTTCGAGATGCCTGGACACACTGCGTTTGAAAGACTGGAGATCACAGGCAGTACGAAACACAGACAGAGGAAGACAGTTCCAGAGTTAACCTGTTGCATATATGAAGGACTGTGAGTAACGGTTAACTCTAGCACTAGTGAGCTGAACAGAAAAGGGATGAGAGTTTGTTGCTAGGCGGGTGTTACCGCCCGTTGTAGTGCTGGGGGGATGCAAGCAGACTGTTCACAGGAGCAGTGACCATTGAAGTAGCGATAGAAAAGAGATATAGATTCAACAGTGTGAGAGACAAAAAGCCCTTGACTCCATCTTGTTGAGAAGAGCTGTGTGTGGGGAGCCTGTCTACATATGAGAGTTGTACTCTACACATGGGCGAATAAAACCCATATATGAAGCCAACAGCTGTGCAAGGGTAAAGAAGGCACAGAGTTGGCTTAGCACACCTAATCTCTTGGAAGCAGATTTTACAAGAGAGGCAATAAGTTCTTTCCAAGATAAGTTCCAAGAGAATGAAACCCCAAGTATATTTAAAGATGATGCAGGATTATGCTGGATATTTTTAAAGGTAGGGTACTCCTGCAGAAAATGTTGTCAGGTTGATAGATATAAGAACTGAGTTTCTGAGGCATTAAAAACAACAACATTACTTTTACCCCAAACAGAGATATGAACTAAGTCAGACATTCACTGTGCCATAGCCTCATCCCTGTTTGTTGAAGTAACTGCTGAGATGGACGCTGCGGGAAACAAATGGAGAGGTGAAGGGTGGAGTCATCAGCATAAGAGTGGACAGGATTAGATGAACAGTTAAGATGGTCATTGATGAATAAAAAGGAAGAGAGTTGGTGATAGGACAGAGCCCTGAGGAACATCACTAATGATAGCCCTAGGAGAAGAATGGTGGCTGTCTACAATAGCAGGGAAACCACGGATGAAGACAAAGATAGAAGGAGAGAAACCACAAGAGGGCAGTTTGGAAATTAAAGATTTATGCCGGACTTGATCAAAAGCCTTTGAGATGTCAACTGCAATGGCAAAGCTTTTACCGAAGTCCCGAAAGGAGGATGACCAGGAGTCTGAATGGTAGGTGGGAAGATCGCTAGTGGAGTGTTCCTGGTGGAACCCATACTGGCGATCAGAAAGAAGGTTGTGATTGGAAAGATGTTTTAAAGTTTTTGTTTAGAATAGACTGAAAACTTTTGAAATACAGGATGTTAAAGCCATTGGGTGACAGAGGGTTGGGAATGGTCACTCTTCTTTGGTACAGGATGAATGAGAGCAAACTTCCAGCAAGAAGGAAAGGTACAAACTGAGAGACAAAGACAAAAGAGTTTACCTAGGCAGTTCTTGAGGACAACAGGAGATATCCCATCTGGCCCATATGCCTTGTTGGTACTGAGGCTAGTGATGGCAGAAAATACATCAACCACAAAAATCTTAATATCAGCCATAAGGAAGTCAGAGGGTGGAAGTGATGGAGGAAAAGAACCGGAATCATCTAAGGTGGAATTGGAGGAGAAAGTCTGAGCGAAGAGTTCTGCTTTATCACAAGAAGAAACACTGTGGAACCATTAGAGTGGAAAAGAAGAGGGAAGGATGATGAGGTAAAGTTGTTAGAAAGATTTTTGGCAAGGTGCCAGGAGGAGTGGGAAGAATTCGAGTTGGAGAGTTGAGAACAGACTTAGCATGATTCTGGGCAGAAACATGAAAGACATGAGATTCAGGAGTGGGTTGGCTCTGGTACGTTTTGTAGGCCTTCCCCTCAAAAGATGAGTGGTAGCAAGAATTAACCCTTTTCATTTTTTTTTTTTATGCAAGGAAGAAGGAACCAAAGGCCAGGAGCCCACAAACCGCTCCCTCCTAGAAAAAACAAAAACAAGTTAACAGAGAGCCAAATTCAAGATCCATTCATTTTGAGATGCCTGGACACACTGCATTTGAAAGACTAGAGATCACAAGCAGTAGGAAATGGAAGAGGTGTCTGCAATGAGAGTGACATATCTGAAATTCACTGTGTAAATGGTTATGTCTCCATGCACAAGAGCCTGTGGAAGCTAAGACATCAGGGAGCAAGCATCTGAAAGGACAAACTACCAGCACCCACTTCAAATGTTTGCCAGCATGAGTTACAAGCTCAGGATTCAGGGCACATGCAGCATGTGAGACCATGGAGCCATTATGATTTCAGAGATCATGATTTACATGGGAAGATCAGGCAACCTGAAACTTCTAATATAGCAACCCTTTCTACAGATATTTCTCAGGAGTAAGTAAGTACTCAATAACAATATATACACTGATATTAGTTACAGTTATCTTAAATAAAATACATTCCAACAAAAATGATGGAAGGAGAATATAAGAGAGTATGGAGCAACTGGCTAAAGGATTGTCTGGGTAAGATTGAAAGTAGGACTACAAAGGTGGGTAATTGTGTGCATATGCCGATGCAAGACTGTGCAAGCAGAGTAAAAGAGGAGTTCTGGGAAAGTGTGGAAGCATGCACGGAAATTTTGGGAGGAATGAGTGTTTATCACTGAGGATCTGAATGGAAAAGAAGGTAATGTGAAGGTGGATGGAGTAGCTGATGAATGGAGTGTGCCTGCAGAAATGGATGAGAACGGCAGTGCTCTGGTGGACATTTGTGCAGGGAGGGGGTTGCTGATAGCCAATACCCTCTTTAGACACAAAATAACCCACAGGTATAAGTGGCGAGTGATGAGAAGGGTGGGTGGTGAACTACATGAACAGAAGGCAATGACTGATTACGTAAGTGCGGATGACAGAATGAAAAAATGTGTAAACCCATACCCCGATTTCCAACACATCGATAACCAATGATTCGGTAGACTGAACAAAAGAAATGGGGGAATATTCTCACAATCCGAACAGTCATCGATTCACTGGTCTGAACACTCCACCCCTTTCTAGGATTGAAACAAGCGTGTCTGAATGGGATGTGATGATGCACACGGCTCTCCCTGTCCTCCCTCCATCCCCTCTCTTCTCTCCCCATCTATCCTCCATTCTCGACCACATTCAGCAATGCCATGCATGTCTCCCTCTCCATGCCCCCACCTTTCCCAACCCCAGCTTGTCTCCCATGTGTGTGTGTGTGTGTGTGTGTGTGTGTGTGTATGTGTGTGTGTGTGTGTGTGTGTGTGTGTGTATGTGTGTGTGTGTGTGTGTGTGTGTGTGTGTATGTGTGTGT
>JAGKTI010000237.1:96894-113408 GCA_018397915.1 Birgus latro | reverse complement strand
GGGGGGGGGGGGGGGGGGGGGGGGGGGGGGGGGGGGACTGGGTGAAGGAGGGGAGAGGTAAAAGGGAAGTTTAGCTTTCTTATCTCCCTCTCTGTCCTCCCCTACCCCTGCTTGTCTCCCTCCCTGTCCCCCACCCCCACTTAACCACTTATCTCCCTCCCCCAGCCCTGCCTGTCTCCCCCCCTGTCCTCCTACCCTCCTCCACCTCTGCTTATCTCCCTCCCCATCCCCCTACCCTTCCCCACCCCCACATGTCTCCCTTCCCAACTCCAGCTTGTCTCTCTCAATTCCCCCCACCCTCCCCCACCACTACTTGTCTCCATCCCCATTCCCCCAGCTGCCTGCCTGCCTGTCAATTACCCTGAAGCATCTCACACAACATGTCCCACCCACCTTACCTTTCTGCATGTGGCTTGATGCCTCATTTTTTAGCAACAGTACAGTGAAAATAACAGTACCTAAGGTGTCTCTGTGTCACTCTCTATTGATTAAGGTACAAGGTATAGGAGAGATTGGGTTTTGGCCTGGAATGCACATCCGGCTTTTCTTCAGTATCTTATGAGGGGAATTGCTTCGATATCCGATATACTCGCTGCCCGAACACTCCCACTGGTACGCAACACTGCCGGAAATCGGGGTAAGGGTGTAGTGGATGTAAGAGCAAACAGAGGTTGGGGGAGTGGTCTTTCTGACCACCATGTGGTGATGGCAAAAGTCAAGGTTCAAATACAGTGGAGGAACAGAAGGAGGGAAGGACAGAAAGAAGTACTGTAGTCCACACAAGGTGGGTACAAAGGTTGCAAGAGGATGGAAACAAGGAGGAATATAAGAGAGAAGTGGAGGCACGATTGGGTAAATACGACTTGAAGCAGATGGGGGAGGTGGAAGAGGTGTGTAAGATATTCACAGAATAATTCTGTGCAGAAAGTGAGGTGGTGTGTGGGGTGAAGAAATGATAAATGGGGGTGAAAGGAACAGCATGGTGGAATGAAGAGGTGAGACAAGCTGTGGTGTAAAAGAAGAAAGCATATACAGTAATCCCTCCACTATCCGACGTAATAGAGCCAAAGGCATGTCCGGACATTGGTCTTGTCCGAATATTGGCCCTGAAGCTCCAGCACCGGTCATTCATGACACTAACCTAACCTAACCTAAATCAGAAAACTACTTCCTACCTCCCTACCGGACATGTATAGCACTTATTGAGGTCCCTTTTCACATAAATAATGCACACAAAGCATGAATTAATTGAATTTTAACCAAAAAATGATGATTTAAAGGTGAGTAAGACATTGGTGGTCAGAACTTGCCAGCATAGTATAAGTAAGTATCGGATATGGAAATCATCTTTTCTCACATTTTATGCGCTAAATTATTGGATACAAAGCATCAAATACAGTAAATGATGTAAATTGTTACCAAAAAATGGTTAGGTTAGGTTAGGTTAGGTTAGGTTATGACCGGACATGAAATTCACTGGCATTCACCTTTTTCAGAGCTGGTGCACTTAAAAACCATGCATGAAATTATTAAACTGAAAGCAGGAAATTATGAATAACATTTATGGTAATTTTTTAACCCATTTACAGCATGATGAAAACAGGTTAGACATGAAAATCTTTATGGTAATCATCTTGCACACAAATCAAAGGCATTTGCCTTTTTCATAGCTGGTGCACTTAAAAACCATACATGAAAAAATTAAATTGAAAGCAGGAAATTATGATTAACATTTAGGGTAATTTTTTAACCCATTTACAGCATGATGAAAACAGGTTAGACATGAAAATCTTTATGGTAATCATCTTGCACACAAATCAAAGGCATTCACCTTTTTCATAGCTGGTGCACTTAAAAACCATGCATGAAAAAATTAAATTGAAAGCAGGAAATTATGATTAACATTTAGGGTAATTTTTAAAGCCATTTCCAGCATTATGAAAACAGGTTAGACATGAAAATCATTATAGAAATCATCTTTCACACAGTTTATGCATGAGATTAATGATATAGAAAGAACAAAACAAGGAATTTTGATGAAGTTTGGGTACTTACGAGAAAGATGCCGCCGTCATGTATAACCCGCTCGATCATCTCAAACTGACAGTAAGACCTTGCACCTGACACCTTAGCACTTCCAGTGCACTTTACACTCACCAGCACTTCTCACAAGCACTTTCCACAACGTTTCCTTTCGCATACCTTGAAACACATCACTTCACTTCACTGTACATAACGGTAAATTCCCGAGTGGTTTAGTGACGGGTCCTGGAGAATTTATTCAATCTCAGCATACTTAGGAGTAAACATCACCTTCCTCTCCACGTTTCGTCTGGTCTTCGAAGCAAAATCAGCCGTGTACTGCTGTAGTTTGTCTCGGGACTTCTTGATATCAAACAAAGTGGAGAGGGAGGTTGAATTCAGGTAGGATCCGTTATGTCGGCCAACCGGCGTCCACCTTCTCCAATACAACTCCCTCTTCTTCTCCAGAGTCAGAACCACTTTCTTCCTCTTCTCAGGTGGTGGGGCCATCATCACACACATGATGAAGAAGGTGCAGAGCAGCATCAAGCCCTGCAGGAGGTAGGGTATCACCACAAAACCAATCACTTCAGCCGCCATTTTCAGAGCGTGTTTATGAGCCAGGAACAGAGCAGGAAATGAGACAGACAGACAGGCACGACGCACGAAAACACAGCCTATCGGTGCGCACAGGAAATTCAAACTGACGCGGTCCAAAAAAATCAGATTTTTTTTTTATTTTTTCGAATTTTGGGGGATTTTGGGGGGCGGACAGCCCACGATGTCCGAATAGTGATGCATCCAAATACTGGGAATCCGAATAGTAGAGAGATTACTGTTAGAGGATGGGAAGCAAGAGTATGGTGGAAGTTGAGAGACTGAACAGAGTTATATGTAGAGAGGAGAAGGGAGGTGAAAAGATTAGTAAGAGAGAGTATGAAGCAAGTGGATCAGAAATTAGGAAGGAATCTGACTGTAAAGTGAGAAAAAAAAAATGTTCTGAAAAAGGTAATGAGGGTAAGACAGAGTAATAAAGAAGTTAGTCAGGGAGTGAAAGATAGAAATGGCACATTAGTGGAGAAGGGAGAAGAAGTGAGCAGATGGAGAGAATACTTTCCATCCATCATCCAATCCTAAGTTGCCCCATGAGGAACGTAAGAGCCCGGGGCCAGGCAAGATGGTCTTGACATTTAAGATGAGAGTGACCAGCCTCACTCATTCCAGGGTAGTAGTACATGATCCAACCATCCCTTGGATATAAACCTGCACCGGCTCAATTTGACTGGAGCACCGTAATTTCTCACTAAACCACCAGGTGCCATATGATTATATGGTTACCATCCAGTGTAGTAAATGGCTTCCTGGTGTACAGGATACCAGTTGGCTTGTCACTTAGTGTAGAGTACCAGGCCAAATGATTTCTTGTATACCAGGAAAGCATTTACTATGCTGGGTGGTAACCATTTAACCAAATTATGGCGCCTGGTGGTTTAGTGAGTAATTACGGAACTCCAATTGGATTGAGCCGGTGCAGGTTTATATCCTGGGAGTGTTTTGGGTTTATTGCTCACATAATGCCACTCAGAGATGAGTGAGGCTGGTCACTCTCATCTTAAATGTCAGGACCAACTTGCCTAGCCCCGGGCTCTTACGCTCCTCATGGGGCAACATTTGATTGGATGATGGATGGAAAGTGTTCTCTCCATCTGCTCACTACCGTGACTGGAGAATGGCTGGGAGAAGGAAAGGTGAGAGGAGAGGAAGAAATCTGTAGAATGGAAGTAGTGGAAGCAATGAAGAAAGTCAAAATGGGAAAAGGCCTAGGAACTGATGGACAGTGTGGTGAAATGCTGAAGCATGGGGGAGAGATAATAGTAAAATGGATATGGAAGATGTGCATACTGGCCTGGGAGGAAAGTAGAGTCCCAGAGTATTGGAGTCAGGTATTGTACAATTTTTTCCCCCGTACAAAGGAAAAGGGGGAAAAGAAGTGTGTGGCAATCATGGTATTTGTCTTCTTAGTGTAAAAGGAAAAGTGTATGATAGGATACTTATTGATAGAGTTAGGGGAAATAACAGAAGAAAAAGTTGGAGAAGAACAGAGGATTTAGGAAGGGAAGAGGTTGCATAGATATGATATTCATTCTTAGGACTTTAGTGGAAAAGTTTCTAAAGAGGTGAGAGAAGTCGTATGAGGCCTTCATGGATTTGGAGAAAGCATATGACAGGGTGGATACAAAGGAATGTGGAAAATATTATGAATATATGGAGAAAATGGGAAGTTGCTGAATGCATGAATGCCATGAAAAGTATGTTTGAGAGGGCTAAGGCTCCAGCACACGTAGACAGTGAAATGTGTGAATTTTTCAATTTGAATGTTGCATTGAAACAGAGATGTGTCATGTCTCCATGGTTGTTCAATCTGTATATGGATCGTTTTCGTTTTTGAAGGCTCCAACATGCTTGCATGTGTTGGCCTTGGTCACCTAATGGCGGCTCTCCACGCTGCTCAATCTCTGGCAGCCTCCCTATTCAGTCCCTTAACCCTTAAGTCACATTTAATGACCTCGCCCCATGTCTTTCTCAGTCTACCCCACCCAACCCCTCCACCAATATTAACACTTCTCACCCTCTGTACCCAATTATCATGCCCCATCCTCTCCACATGTCCAAACCACCTCAGCCTACCTCTCCTCATCACAACACCAATACACTCCAGTCCCATCCTACCTCTCAACTCTTCCATCGTAAACCCAGCCCCCCCAGGCCTTGCACGCAGGGACGCACTGCACATCCACCTAATCATTGTCATTTCTGTACGTTTAAACCTGCGAATATCCTCTTCCTTAACTGCCCAGGTCTCACTACCATACAGCATCACACTCCTAACACATGCTGCATACAAAGACCCCTTAGCACGTAAGGAGAGTCCTCTCAATGTCAGGAGAGGCAACAGCTCCCTGAACTTCTTCCAACCACTTCTCACTCTAGCAACCGAGCTAACTCCAACCCCACCTCCGGCACATAGCATGTCTCCCAGATAACAAAACTCCTCCACACACTCAAGAGACTCACCTGCAAGTTCAACCCTCTCACGCCTAACAATCTCCACCTGCTCTCCCCGACACACCGCACACATGAAATCAGCACTATCTCGCAGTCTACCTCTAATACCACTACATCTCTTGTGCACCCATTTATCACAAACACTACACAAGATGGAATTACTTCCCACACCCATGTGGCAAACTGCACATGGCCACTCTCCCTCTCCTCTGATTGTACCGCCACCAACCCTAGATATCATCACTTTTGTTTTATCTGCATTTACCCTTAAGCCCTTGTACCCCATACCATCTCTCCACTTCTTAAATCTTTCCTCAGCCTCCCCTTCATTCTCAGCAATCAACACTAAATCATCAGCATACAACATCTCCCATGGGAGTCCATCTCTGAAGTCACGTGAGAGGGCTTCAAGCACCATGATAAACAATAAGGGACTCAAAACTGACCCCTGATGCACACCAACATTCACGGGAAACTCATCACTCAAAACTCCATTCACTCTTACCTGGGTGCGAGCACCCACATACATGGCCATCACCATCCTAACCAGCCACTCTTCCAACCCCAGCTTTCTCATTGCCCACTTCACCACCTCTCTAGGGACTCTGTCAAAGGCCTTTTCCAAATCAACAAAAACAAAATACAATTCCCTTTTCTTGACAATATATTTTTCCTGAAGCTGTCGAACAATGAATATGGCATCAGTGGTCCCCCTGCCTGGCATAAACCCAAACTGCATCTCATTGATATTCACTCTTTCTCTAATCATACCTTCTAGAACTCTCTCCATTACTTTCATTATCTGATCTAAGAGCTTTATACCTCTGTAATTTCCCCTTTCCAGGGCATCACCCTTCCCTTTGTACACATTTACAATTACACTCTTCAGCCAATCATCTGGGACCACACACTCATATATAATCATATTTATCAGGTCAGTGACTAACCTCACCCCAATATCTCCTGAGGCCTTCAACATTTCAGCAGTCAACCCAGACACACCTGCCGCCTTCCCCACCCGCATCCTGCCTATTGCCTCACTCACAGTAGCAGCGTCAATCAAAGGCCAAGGCCCAAACACTGGATCAGCTGGCTCCAAACCTTCCCTATCCCAATCAAACTCCTCATTCAACAACCGGCTATAATGCTCTATCCATGCATCTTTAATATCCTTACTGTTTACCACTACCCTTCCTTCATCATTCTTCACACACTGCTCGCCTACAATGTCCTGATTATCTCTCTTCACCTGATTTGCCACCCTAAAAACCATATTTTTCCTTCCTTCATGATTTAGATTATCAAGTAAAAGTCTCTGTGACTCAGACTTCACCCTGAATACCTCTCTTCTAGCCCTGCGCTTGGCAGCCAAGTACTCCTCCCTGTTACCACCCTTCTTCCATTCCCGAAAAAGCCTTCTTTTCTCCTTAACTGCAGCTTCTACACCCTCATCCCACCACCAAGTTACTTTATGTCTTGGTGGGCCTCTTGTCCAACCGCATATTGCATCGGTAACTCTCAAGAGGTTGTTCTTAAGGGCTGTATACTGTTCATTAACGTCTCTATCTATGGCTTCCTGTTCAGCCACCACTCTCCTCATCTCACTATAAAAGGCATCCCTTACTGACTGGTTTCCCAGCTTCCATATTTTCCTCCTAGGTACATATGTCCTCCTTCTCATCATTCGTTCCTTAAGCACCATGTCACAAATCAACAGTTTGTGCGCTGCACACACTCGTCGCTTCCTACAACTTTAACATCCCTCACTAATCTCCTATCAACCCTCCTGACCAGAAAATAATCTATCTGACTACTATTTCCCCCGGACTCATACGTAATCATTCTACTCACTCTTTTCTAAAATGTGTGTTGCACACAATCATGTCCACAGCCTCCCCAAACTCGAGTATTCTTTCCCCTTCCGCATTCCTCACACCATATGCACATCCTCCATGGACTCCTTCATAACCTTGAGCTGCTTCACCAACATGACCATTTAAATCCCCTCCCAGAACCACTACCTCATCATCACCCATACCACTTACTACACGTATTAAATCATCCCAAAATCTATCCTTCTCTGCGTCATCCAATCCTACCTGTGGGGCATATGCTGATATAACTGAAATCATCACCCGTCCGATCAAAATTTTCACTACTATTATCCTATCACTTACTCTCATGACATTCATAACATACTCCACCCATTTCTCCGCAACCAACACACCCACACCCCCATATCCGTCAGTTCCCCCCTGCCAAAACAACTTATAGTAGCAATCCTTCCCAGCAATCTTTCTGGCTGATCCACCCCTGTACCGGACTTCCTGCAAACAAGCCACATCCACCCAAATCCTATTAAAAGCCTCAACAACTTCCCCCGCTCTTCCCCTCAAACTTCCCACATTCCACGAACCCACCCTAAACACCCTGGGTGATTTGCTGTCCTCAGGCTTGCTTTGATGCATATATTTGTACTTGGTCATAGTCGGTAAGATAAAGGGGGGTAAACATTCCAAAGGCCCAGCCCATTGCACAGTCCTAGGTCCAGGCAATGGATCTGGGACCCCTAGCCCACCAGCTTACTAGTGGCTGTGGTAGTGGCCTCGGGGCAACCTGCCAGGACACCTGCAGGGACACCCTCCAAGCGCGCCTTGGCACCGCAACTGCCCCGTCATTATACACCCACTGATAGGGCAGCCTCCTGGGGCACTACTCCCAGGTTCGGGCCCCTCTCTATTGAGCGGAAGCGGCAGCCTGGGAACCGCAATGCCCTGTACCCTCTAGCACAGGTTCGAGCCCCATCTTGCCCCGGACCCGTGATCTATGCCGGGGAAACCCCTGTCAAGCCTCCCCCCGAAAGTCCGCCACTAGGTAGCGGGGGCAAAGTTTTCTGGCCGCATGCCCTTGCTGGCGTCAACCCCTGTAACGTAGTGGGATACGTTGTGTGATATGTAAAGTGCCTGTGGTGTAGTGCATATGATAGAGGAAATGTTTGGGAGAGTATGCTGGTCTACTCTCGATGTTACTGTCACACTGAAAAGGTCAGCAAAGGAGGATGATTAGGTAGCTAGTGAAAGGAGCTCCAGCTCTCCCTATCACCAGCATTCCATTCCCCTTGGGAGTACTACCCTGTTCGGCCCGTGCTACAGCCTCCTCCTACTAGTTAGTTGTTTTTACAGGGTGGGGCACTAACCCACCAGCAACCCTTTTAGTCGCCTCTTACGACAAGCAGGGATACTGGGGGAGAATTCTTGAAAAACCCCCTACCCCCAGGGGATGGGGTTATAAAAGACACACGGTAAGGCAATGGATGTTGGAGTGGCTTTAATAAAACAGGGCAATGTTTGGAAACTCCCTGTTCTGTTGTTTGCAAACGATACTGTATTGAAGGTGAAGGGGAATTGCAAGGCTAGGTGGATAAGTTTGGAAGAGTGTGTAAGACATGGAATCTAACGCTGAATACAGGGAGGAGTAAAGTTATGGTCTTCGAGAGAAATGAAGTCACTGCATGTACAGTGATGCTGGATGATGAGGAAAAGGAAAATGTGACTGCATTTAAGTATAGTAATCACCCTACTATCCAGACGCCCAGTAATTGGACAACCCACTGTCCGGACATCGTCGGCTGGGACCCCCCCCCCCCCCCCCAAAAAAAAAAAAAAAAAAAATCCGACCCGTGAGTTTGAATTTGGCACGTGGCACCGGACAGCTGTGTTTACGATCGCTTCCCGCGCTCCCCTTCCCCTCCCCCCAGCTCTCTCTCGACTGCCATCATGAGTAAACGGTTGTTGGGATGGCTGGCAGTAGTGTTCGTTTTTGTTTAAACAATCTTAGTTCACAGTGCTAAGGATTAAGTGAAGTTCAACACTGGATTACTGTACATGCTTCAAGAGTATTTTCACCACTGTCAGAGCCTTAGAGGTGGAGGTAATATTCGTAACAACCACCACGGACATGTAAGTACACTGTCAACTGCCAAATATTTCCCATAATCACTTCTAAATTCTCATTCTCTGGTTATTTTTTATTTATTTCATGCTTTGTGTCCCATATTTGAGTGCACAGGCTGTGAAAAAGGAGATTCTCCTAGTGATTATCATGCCTCTTACCTACATTCACTATGCTGTCAGCAGGTGAACATATTTGCAATACTCACCTCTCAATCATCATTTTTCTGGTTAAATTTCATTTATTTCATGCTTTGAGTCCCATATTTGAGTGCACAGGCTGTGAAAAAGGTGATTTTCCTAGTGATTATCATGTCTGTTACCTACATTCACTGCTGTCAGCTGGTGAACATATTTTCCATACTCACCTCTAAATCATAATTTCTCTGGTTAAATTTCATTTATTTCATGCTCTGTGTCCCATATTTGAGTGCACAGGCTGTGAAAAAGGTGATTTTCTTAGTGATTTTCATTTCTGTTACCTACGCTCACTATGCTGTCAACTGGTGAACATCTCTCTCATACTCACCTCAAAATAATTTTTTGGTTAAAATTCAATTAATTCATGCTTTGTGTCAATTATTTATGTGAATGGGGTCGTAAATAAGTGCTATGCATGTCCGGTAGGGAGGCAGGTAGGTGGTTCTCTGATTTAGGTTAGGTTAGGGTCCGGAATGGCCGGTGCTGGAGCTTCAGGACCCAATCTTCAAACAAGACCACTTTCCGGACATGCCTTTGGCTCTATTACATTGAATATTGGAGAGATTACTGTATGTACTTGGGTTATGTGATAAGTAAGGATGGAAGCTTGAAGTGTGAAGTGCTTGATGTACAACAGGGAAGAAAGGTTGCTGGTTCTTTAAGAGCTGTAATAAGAAACAGGGAAGTGAGCATGGAAGCAAAAAAGTCACAGCAAGAGAGTATTATGATACCAACTCTAACATATGGAAGGAAACTGGTCAAGAGTGTGAGAGCAGTGGTAATGAGTTTTCTGAGAGGATCATGTGGAGTTACATGGACAGACAGACTGACAAATGAGGAAGAGAAGGAGTATTGTTGTGTGGATGTGGATGTGACTGAAAACATTTGGAGAAATAAAATACCGAGGTGGTTTGGCCATGTGGAGAGGATGGAGAGCGAGACACTAACGAGAAGAGTGTATGTGAAAGAGGTGAAGGGGGGAGAGAAGGAAGGGGAGGCCAAGGATGAGATGGAGGGGTGGAGTGGAGAAGTATACGAGATGGAGGGGGGGAGCGGTGCAGTGAACATGGCAGTGTCAGGCCCTCTGACCTCTTCAGGAACATTAATCAATGCAGATAGAATGCCTCCTAAACACTGTGCTGTACGAGGTACCATATAAACTGCATTTCTACATACAGGGTACTTATTTTTAAAGAAAATGTAGGCAGAGGAGTGACCAACAGAGATGGATATATTGAAAGTAGCTGGAAAGAATTTTTTTTTTTTTTTAATGGCTATCCCCTCTTGGGGGTTCGAATACTGATGAAGACAATTATATAACAAAGAATATTATGTATTTTACTAGAAATATAAAGATCAATGGTTTTGCTAGTAATCACAAATTTTGTTAAGAGTACATAATCAGCTACTTATTTCTATCCATGCCCCTGTTGCTGATGCTATGGCCTATGTCTCATCTGAATGTAAACCCAGTGAACTGTATGCTTAAACTGTACTTCTCTTGCAATCCACCATCCTCCTTTTATGGAATTGAGAGGTAGCTGAGGGATGTTAGTACAATCAGCAACATTCATCATGATCTACAGGTTGATGGCCCTCTCAATCATGACAATTTACATTACAGTATAATTTCTTTGGAGGCAAAATAAAGGGCACAGAAACTTTCTAAGCCAATACCAAGTCCGAATGAAATGTTACCTGAAAATCATAATTCCTGGAATTACATACTCTAATGCAATACATTTTCAAATTATCACAACAGCCAATAAAGCAGACCTGAAGCAGCAGTGTCTCCGGGTAGCCCTTTACGACATCCTGCCGGGCAGCTGCAATCTCAACCCCATCCTTCCGCAGTGAGGCTCGAACATCAACTGGATGATCCAAGCTGAGAATGGACACCACACAGCGATACACAGACCCAGGACGCAGAGTTACTGGTGCAACCACCATGTGTGTACTGCAAGAGTTGGTGAGTCAGGGTAAAAAATCACTCAAGACAATAATGAAAAGGTAAAGGTGTATATGGTAAACTGGTCATACTGTACTTGAACATGGTTAAGTACGGACGCCTACTGTACAGTACTTGTATGACGATCTTTATGATATGCCAAAGCCTGCATTCTAATTACCAGCATCAATACCTTGCCCTTTACTGTATGGCAGAGTCAAAAGAGGAGATTCGGTCCTATTTTTGAAAAGCCTGCTATTGTGTTTTTAATTAGTCACATGCAATAATAGATGGAGTGTAATATCCCCCCTCCTTATTCACTTTAGCTCCGAGACTCAACAACTGATCTTTTATGCAGATACCAATGCCTAGCAGCATCACAAAGGCCGTAAACAGTTTTCTTTAGTCTCCATAACTTACCATTTGCGTATTCAGGCGGAGGACGTAAATGAACAACTCTCTCAATGTCATTATCTTGCAAGTAAGCAGCCTTCACGTCCATAGTGTGGCAATCCCACTGATTGGTGGAGGCCAAAGAGAGTGCCAAACGCACTGCTTCTTTTGAACAAGTAGGCGAGTCTTTCAGAGATCCACTGTGTCTTCCTCAAATCCTCTGGCGACTAAGCGGGCCTTAATGATAGGCTTTCCATTTTTCAGTTTTTCCGTCACAACCCATCGAACCGTTATGGCACCTTGCCCAACATCATCTACTTCCTCATCGTTTCGTTTTTGAAGGCTCCAACATGCTTGCATGTGTCGGCCTTGGTCACCTAATGGCAGCTCTCCACGCTGCTCGATCTCAGGCAGCCTCCCTGTTCAGTCCCTTAACCCTTAAGTCACACTTAATGACCTCGTCCCATGTCTTTCTCGGTCTACCCCACCCAACCCCTCCCCCAATATTAACACTTCTCACCCCCTGTACCCACTTATCATCCCCCATCCTCTCCACATGTCCAAACCACCTCAGCCTACCTCTCCTCATCACAACACCAATACACTCCAGTCCCATCCTACCCCTCAACTCTTCCATCGTAAACCCAGCCCCCCCAGGCCTTGCACGCAGGGACGCACTGCACATTCACCTAATCATTGTCATTTCTGTACGTTTAAACCTGCGAATATCCTCTTCCTCTACTGCCCAGGTCTCACTACCATACAGCATCACACTCCTAACACATGCTGCATACAAAGACCCCTTAGCACGTAAGGAGAGTCCTCTCAATGTCAGGAGAGGCAACAGCTCCCTGAACTTCTTCCACCCACTTCTCACCCTAGCAACCGAGCTAACTCCAGCCCCACCTCCGGCACATAACATGTCTCCCAAATAACAAAACTCCTCCACACACTCAAGAGACTCACCTGCAAGTTCAACCCTCTCATGCCTAACAATCTCCACCTGCTCTCCCCGACACGTTGCACACATGAGATCAGCATTATCTCGCAGTCTACCTCTAATACCACTACATCTCTTGTGCACCCATTTATCACAAACACTACACAAGATGGAATTACTTCCCACACCCGTGTGGCAAACTGCACATGATCACTCTCCCTCTCCTCTGATTGTACCGCCACCAACCCTAGATATCGTTACTTTTGTTTTATCTGCATTTACCCTTAAGCCCTTGTACCCCATACCATCTCTCCACTTCTTAAATCTTTCCTCAGCCTTCCCTTCATTCTCCGCAATCAACACCAAATCATCAGCATACAACATCTCCCATGGGAGTCCATCTCTGAAGTCACGTGAGAGGGCTTCAAGCACCATGATAAACAACAAGGGACTCAAAACTGACCCCTGATGCACACCAACATTCACGGGAAACTCATCACTCAAAACTCCATTCACTCTTACCTGGGTGCAAGCACCCACGTACATGGCCATAACCACCCTAACCAGCCACTCTTCCAAACCCAGCTTTCTCATTGCCCACTTCACCACCTCTCTAGGGACTCTGTCAAAGGCCTTTTCCAGATCAACAAAAACAAAATACAATTCCCTTTTCTTGCCAATATATTTCTCCTGAAGCTGTCGAACAATGAATATGGCATCAGTGGTCCCCCTGCCTGGCATGAACCCAAACTGCATCTCATCGATATTCACTCTTTCTCTAATCATACCTTCTAGAACTCTCTCCATTACTTTCATTATCTGATCTAAGAGCTTTATACCTCTGTAATTTCCCCTTTCCAGGGCATCACCCTTCCCTTTGTACACATTTACAATTACACTCTTCAGCCAATCATCTGGGACCACACACTCATATATAATCATATTTATCAGGTCAGTGACTAACCTCTCCCCAGTATCTCCTGAGGCCTTCAACATTTCGGCAGTCAACCCAGACACACCTGCCGCCTTCCCCACCCGCATCCTGCCTATTGCCTCACTCACAGTAGCAGCGTCAATCAAAGGCCAAGGGCCAAACACTGGATCAGCTGGCTCCAAACCTTCCCTATCCCAATCAAACTCCTCATTCAACAGACGGCTATAATGCTCTCTCCATGCATCTTTAATATCCTCACTGTTCACCACTACCCTTCCTTCAACATTCTTCACACACTGCTCACCTACAAAGTCCCGATTATCCCTCTTCACCTGATTTGCCACCCAAAAAAACATATTTTTCTTTTCTCCATGATTTAGATTATCAAGTAAAAGTCTCTGTGACTCAGACTTTGACCTGTATACCTCTCTTCTAGCCCTGCGCTTGGCAGCCAAGTACTCCTCCCTGTTACCACCCTTCTTCCATTCCTGGAAAAGCCTTCTTTTCTCTTTAACTGCGGCTTCTACACCCTCATCCCACCACCAAGTTACTTTATGTCTTGGTGGGCCTCTTGTCCCACCGCATATTGCATCGGTAACTCTCAAGAGGTTGTTCTTAAGGGCTCTATACTGTTCATTAACGTCACTATCTACGGCTTCCTGTTCAGCCACCACTCTCCTCATCTCACTATAAAAGGCATCCCTTACTGATTGGTTTCCCAGCTTCCATATTTTCCTCCTAGGTACATATGTCCTCCTTCTCATCACTCGTTCCTTAAGCACCATGTCACAAATCAACAGTTTGTGCTGCTGAACACACTCCTCGCTTCCTACAACTTTAACATCCCTCACTAATCTCCTATCAACCCTCCTGACCAGAAAATAATCTATCTGACTACTATTTCCCCAGGACTCGTACGTAATCAATCTACTCACTCTTTTTCTAAAATGTGTGTTGCACACAATCATGTCCATAGCCTCCCCAAACTCGAGCATTCTTTCCCCTTCTGCATTCCTCACACCATATGCACATTCTTCATAGACTCCTTCATAACCTTGAGCTGCTTCACCAACATGACCATTCAAATCCCCTCCCAGAACCACTACCTCATCATCGCCCATACCACTTACTACAAATATTAAATCGTCCCAAAATCTATCCTTCTCTGCGTCATCCAATCCTACCTTTTTTTTTTTTTTTTTTTTTATGTGTCCGACTCTGGGCATAGGCTTTACAGCCTGCTATCAAGGCACAGCCATCCTCCTACATACCATACACCTCTACATGTCACCACATCAGCGCTAACACCCACCGTCCATATTGAATACATGCTAGGGCTGTCTCATACAGGACTGATGTATTGGTATTAGCGGGGTTATTTTTACGACATGTCGGCGAGGATTTGAACCTGGGTCCCTCGGGACTGCAAGCCAACTCTCTACCGATCGAGCTACCGCCTCCCCCTGTAGAGCATATGCCGATATAACTGAAATCATCATCTGTCCGATCAAAATTTTCACAACTAATATCCTATCACTTACTCTCATAACATTCATAACATACTCCACCCATTTCTCCGCAACCAACACACCCACACCCCCATATCCGTCAGTTCCCCCCTGCCAAAACAGCTTATAGTGGCAATCCTTCCCAGCAATCTTTCTGGCTGATCCACCCCTGTACAGGACTTCCTGCAAACATGCCTCATACACATCATTATTCTGCCAGTTTGTAATTTTCTTTTCTTTAGCACATTACACAGCCTCAGAGTTGAAAAGAACAAGCATTTCTGCATCATCATCAACCACTTCGATTCGCTAAAATCCTTCTGCAAATCTATCCAATCAATGCTGCCGTCAGAGTCCCTCTTCAAATTGTAGCAGTGTTTGTACTTTCCAGTGGCTTTACCTGCCCGACTCATAATCCTTCCAGACACCAACTCTCCACTTTCTGAATGCATTCCCTTTATACGTTGACCAACAGAAACTTTGGGAGACTGATTAATCGGAATAGAAACTGTGGGAGGCTCATCAATCGGAACAACACCATCTTCCGACTCGTCATCTGCTGGATAGTCATTCAACACTTGCGAAGAATTGTCATTAAGCTTCTCTTGGACAACAATGTTCTTCTCATCACTGCTGACACCACTTTCAGCAGTAGTATCTTGCTCTGACGCACGCGCTAGACGACACACGTACACTCGCACGTACACACCGCCGGGTCTCACCAAAATTTGTTTCCCATCTCTGCCTATTACAATTCTGGGACTGTGCCATTCAAGACTGTCATTTCTTTTGTAGAAGACTTCATCTCCATTTCAGATGTCGTTTAAGTCACTCGAACGTACGTTGTGCTGCAGAGCCCTAGCCAAATGTTCATCTGATTCAGTCTTTATAAACTCGTCTTGCTAAATGAAGAGCGTTCAAGTTGTCTCTCACAATTTTCGATGGTGATGAAGGTTCCAAGGCTGGAGGATCATTTGCGTACACATTAGGCAGGCCAGGGTTTTGACCAAAAACAAGTTGGTTAGGAGAAAAGCCTGCGTAATTGGTGAGAGCATTTCTTGCCGATACTGCCCATGCCAGGGCCACATCCAATTCACACTGGCTATCAGCCATTATCTTCCTAACAATGTCACCAATGACTGCATTTTCACGCTCACAGACTCCGTTCCTCCATGGACTCTCTGCAGACGTTGTCATGATCTTGATATTGAAGGCCTCTTCCAATGCTCGCATTTCTGCATTGATGAATTCACAGCCAAGAATTTTTCTAGGGGTGCCAAACAACAATCCAGCTCCGAAACATTCCTTTGATAACAGTGGGCGCACACTCATCCGTGATTACTATCGCATTACAATACTATCTATCTATCTATTGCCAGACGCCTCAATCCCGAACAAGGTGGCCACAAACAAATCGCCTCCATGTCACTCTGTCCCCTGCCATTTCACTACCACGCTCCCAACTCACACCCCCCTCTCTCATATACCTCTCCACTCCATCCCTCCATCTCATCCTCGGCCTCCCCCTCCCTCTCGCCCCCTCCACCTCACT
>JAGKTI010000237.1:67288-87214 GCA_018397915.1 Birgus latro | reverse complement strand
AACCACTCCATCCACCTTCTCATTCCCTACTTTTCCATTCATATCTCCAATCAGAAACACTCTCTCATTCCTTTCAAACTTTTCCAACAGTAGTCGAGAGTGCTAAAAAAAATCTCAGGAGAAAGCAGAAGGTATGTGCCATATGCACATGTAATTATAATATTCTAGGACAAATAACTGATTTTTGGCAAATATTTTAAGAAAGTCAGTCGGAGTGTGAATTACCCCCGGCAGGAAGTGCCGGGACTGCCTCCCACAACCCCGCGGTTTATGGGTTAATGAAGACAGCTATGGGTGATCTATCTATCAATTGCCATAATTCCGTATGAGGTAGCCATTTGACTTTGAGTTATTTGGCCAATGTAATATCACAAAAAAGGTTATTGTTCTCGCTGTCACTGTTCACGTCTGAGGATGAGCACTTGAATGGCTTGGCGGGCGGTGCAGGAGACTTGGTCGGGCGGCCAGTCAGTGCTCAGCTGGCGCTGACGTCACATGACCAATCACCAAGTGAATCTTTTGTTGGCTGGGCGGAGCGCCGGAGTCCAGCCATTTTGAAATTTTTTACTACTTCTGGTGCGTAATAGCAGGCATTTAGTGCGCAATAAAGGTATTTGGGTAGTTTTTTTATACAGGCGAGACAGCGACAAAAAGCTATAGCAGAACCCGCAATAGCCGAGGGCTGAGTGTACTTGGCATCAAATTAATTTCTGTAAGAACATGAGTTTGTAAAAAAAAAAAAAAAAAAAAAAAAAAAAAAAAAAAAAACTGCTGCATCTCTGTCCTCATATTTTACCAATAAATAAACCCAAACTGAGAAGCTCCTTTCAGTGATTCCTCTAATTTTAACATGAATCCACTCCAGGTCTCCCAGCTCACTGATTCACCCCTACCTCTAGGGGTTCAACAAAAAATTTATCATAGAACTTAAATGTACAATCAGGAAACAGAGGGGGCACTCCCACACAGTGCAAATGTGTACACTAGAGATGGCATCTCCAACTACCAAGTGGAACAGGCAGATGTAATGCATGCTGTAAGGGAGCTGAGAGAGCCCTCTGCACCAGGCCCTGATGGAGTACATCCCAAATTTCTAAAAGAATGTGAAGCATCTACAGTATATCTGAACCACTGAAGATGATATTTACGGAAACCTTCAGGTCAGGAGTAGTCCCAGACAACTAGAAGAATGCCAACATATTCATGATTTACAAGAAAGGCAACAATAAAAATCCACTCAACTACTGTCCTGTCAGCCTAACATCTGTTCCGTGTAAACTACTGGAAAAAATCACAGGGAACTATATACAAGAGAATCTTTACAGAACCATCTCCTGAGCAGACACCAGCAGGGCTGTAGGGCTAAAAGGGGTGCGATGAAATACCGAATCGGCAGTCATTTACAGAATCAGCACCAAATCGGCATTCATTTACAGAATCAGCACCAAATCGGCACTTTTAATTAGAAAATATTATGGCCACCCCTTACAGGATTATGGTGTCAGGCAATAGATAGACTATAATTTTTATCACCATATAGGTTCATATCCACCTAGGCTAATTACCTGGAGTCCAGCAAAAAATCTGTTTAATTTGACTATTAATTTTTAAAAACTCAGGATTCAGTGCAAAAATCTCACCTTGACAAAATTCTGTCTTGTATAACAATTGACTTACAATGCAAATACATTTCTTAATACTTTAAATCAATAGCTACTTATGTAAAACAGAAGTCTCTCAAGGCATGCCGATGATCACTGATGATCTGAAGGGGAAATATCCACAACTTTAGCATGTTTTAGCTCTGAAATCTGATTTTTTATTAACAGTTATATTAAGCAAATTTTTTACCAGATCTCAGATAATTAGGTGTGTATGACCCGATATGGTGAAAAAAATTATAACAGTTTCCATTTAAAAGTGCCGATTCCATGCTGATTTAGTAAATGACTGCCGATTCGGTATTTCATCACTCCAGGCTAACAGCTCTTGCCTTACTCAATTGCTGGAATACCTCGAGGAACTCGAGACAGCTTTGGATGAGATAGTCTGTGTGGATGCGGTCCACCTCAACTGCCAAAAAGCATTTGACATGTCCCCCACTGAGGGCTATCATTGAAACTACAAGAAATGGAGGCTGGTGGCGAGATCTTAATGTAGATTGAGTCATTCCTCACCAACAGGCAACAAGTCATTCCTCACCAACAGGCAACAGGGAGTGATGGTGAGGGGTGCACACTCTGGGTGGCTGTTAGTCCATAATGGAGATCCACAGGGGTGTTCTGGGCCCTCTGCACTTCCTAGTGTACATCAATGACCTAGATGGGGTATGCGAATATGTTGCGAAATTCTATAGCATAATGAAGAACCAGAGGGGCTGCGAAATCCTTCAGGAAGATACTAAGAGGCTCCACGAGCGGAGTCAGAACTGGCTCCTGGGGTTTAACAGACTAGTGCAAGGTAATATACCTAGGGAGAAACCAGAGACATGGTGCAATCCTTGGAACTTTGCTGAGAGTCCATGTCACTCCTGACCTCAAGGTGCCAACTCAAGTGGCTAATGCTGCAGCATAGGCAAACTCCATATTGGAGAGAATCAAGAGTACTTTTACATACATGGACACTGAAGTGTTTCTGGTCCTACAACAAACTCTGGTTGTCCCCAAGTCACATTTGGGATTCAGGCCTGCTCACCATGCCTCCACAGATACAGACACTGAAGAAAGTCCAAACGAGGGCCACCAAGCTTATCTCAGCTCTTAAAGAGTGTAGTTATGAGGAGAGGCTAAAGAAACTGGAACTTCCTACACTGGAAGAAAGAAGAGTGAAGAGGGGGACTTGTAAAAACCTACAAGCTTCTACATGGGTTTGAAAGGACTGATTACTCCTAGTTCTTTCAGCCTGCCCTTGGGGATGCACCCCTCTATATAAGAGGACAGCCTTAAGCTGTAGAAAGCAAGACATAGCCTCTATAAGAAAGCACAACTCGGATGATAGCCTACAGTACAGATGTTTACAGTAGCAGAAGTCACAACTCGATCAGCTACAAGAATTCTGAAGTACTGTTTATGTTGCAATATTTGGAAACACTTTTCTTCTGTAACATTGCTGTTATAAATAAATAACAGAGGAGCTATTAACTACCGACATTTAATAAGCTAATTTATGTGTGCTTACCTCCTCCAGCTGTCTCTCACCTCCACCCACTGTCCCTCTAATGGCCTTCCCCAGAACTTTACACAACTAATCAATGCTCAAATTTTTAATTTAAAGCCAATCAGAGCACCAAAACTCTCACACCAAAATACTGCAAGGATTGTAGTGCAGTCACGGATGCCAAGTTGTGCATATTATTGGAGCCCTCTATAGACAACGAAAAAGTTTCATGAGGACATGGTGACTAATTTACAATTTTTCATCTAAATACGAAGAGAAATACAGTATATACGTAAGGGGGGTTAGGGGACACCCCCCCCTTAGTTAGGCTTCCCTGCTTGCTCAGTGCAGTTTGAATGCTTAGGTTTAAGTTAGGTTGACTGGAACCTAGGTAGGGTATGGTAGGCTAATGCCTAAAACATCCCGTCATAAATGCCAGGAAACATTAGTTCTGCCATAAAACTGTACTTTCCTAATGTTTTTTATCTTATTCGTTCATTTTTTATAGGTTCATATTGCAAATTACTCATTTTCCACCATCACCCCTGGGATTATCATAGTTGGAAAATAACTTATTTCTGACAGAAGAGGCTATTGAAATCAAACAAATAACAAAAAATTAAAATAAAAAAATATAAGCACAGCTTCACTGATGAAACTATGTTTTGGGTTTTACTAAACACTGATCCAAACTTCTGACTCAATATGCCTTCGCTGCACCCATGTTTGTTGGTCATTTCAGTGTGCTCTATGACATTCAGTATATCCCCAAACTGGGGGGGGGGGTGTCTTCTCAATGGCATTTCCATCAGGGTGCAACGAAACACTGAATCAGTGGCCATTTACCAAATCGGCACTACAGTATTACAGTAACTGGAAAATATTAAAATTTTTAACATCATACAGGTTCACACACACCTAATTATGTCTCTGAAATCCAGTAAAAAATTTGTTCAATATAAATATTAATAAAAAAATCAGGATTCAGAGCAAAAACTTGCTAAAATTAGAGAAAGTGTTTGCCTTTAGCTCGACAACTAGCCTTGACAGACTTCTACTATGTATAAATATTTATTGAATATGCAAACACATTCACCTGAACTGTAAATCAATATTTATGCAAAACATAAACTTGCCTGTCAAGGTGTGTTGGCGATCTAAAGGAGAAATATGCACTAACTTTAGCACATTCTCGCTTTGAATCCTGATTTTTTATCTATAGATAAGCACAATTTTTTGACAAGACTTCAGATAATTAGGTGTCTATGAACACATATGGTGAAAAAAATTATATTTTCCCACTAAAAGTACCCATTCGGTAAATGACTGCCAATTTGGTATTTTGTTGCACTGTGTCCATCACAAATATGTCTTTATGGAGGTTTCAATATCGCCCCGTGGGCAATTTCTCCTATTGTGATGCGCAACCTCCACCCTGCGATGGCTCCCATCCCCTGCAATGTTGGGGGTAAGCTATTTTTCAGGGTTTCAGCGGCTTTCAAGGTTAGCTTAAGTTTTGGTTGGTTAATGACACTGAGGTGGGGGCCAGGAGGGGCAAAGCCCCCCCCAGTTACAACAAGGTTTGACTTAGTTTGGTTATGACAGATTAGTTATGGTTGGGCAAGTTCCATTCAAGTAGATTTTTATCATATTTCATTCTATTTTACTTTATTCCACACCTGACCTCAGGCGATGTATTTCAATCGATTTTATTTATTTTATTCCATCTGACCACACCCCTTTATGGGTAGGAGTCATCCATAACAAAACTGAATCTCGAATTTGATCAAAATACGTTAGGAATAATTAATTCAAATAAAATAAAAAGTAAAAAAACATGGGTGCAACAGAGGGGAAAAAATTCCCAAGTTCTCTGATGCAAAGATGAACAAGTGGAACTGCCTCCCTGGGAATACTGTTAGTGGCCCTGTCATTAACATGTTCCAAAACAGATACTGTAAGGTTGTCATGGGAGACACAATAAGAGGCACCCTACGAATATTACAGTCTTAGCCTCTGTAATCTCACATATCTAAGCTTTCACATTATTCACCCAATGCAGCTAATGTTAATAAAACTGAATCAAACTATTTCATACTGCAAATCATGGTCAATTCAAGTACACTTGGAAAAATGGTATACCCCATACTCCAAATAACACAAAAGCTTTCTTAACATTGCATTGAACACCCATAAAAAAACTGGATTAACAAAACGGATTGGTACACTCACGGGTGATTGTATCTATTCTCCAGCCGAACTCTGTTGTGCAGCACACCTTTCCAGCGGTTATCAGCACCAAAAGGAATCCCACGTGGGTCATCATCTGGCCTGCCTAAATCTTGGCTGAGGCAAAGGTTGATACAGATCAACAGCAACAATGCCCACCACCCCCGCCACACCTCAGACGCCATTGTTTACCTTAATTTCAACAGTTGTCAACTACGTACAATCTGCCACTCACTTTGACACTGTTTCACTTAACCCTGCAATTCACTAAGCCTATAAGCCACAAGTGGGACACCATGAAATTTATGTGCGAAAAAATCAGTTCTGCATTCACTATGTTCCGGCAAAGCCACATACAAATAATACGGAGCCCGCTTCCAGTCCACGCCCTGCTGCATTCATAAATACCTTTTATTAATACTGGCCCCATCTTCAAGAAAGAATGAGTAGGTATTCGCTTTTATCGATGAAACATCAATTAAACTAATCAACTATGCATTGAATATAGTACATTTCAAGTAAAAATCTGCAACTAAAGACAAAAACAAGATATTTTTTCTAATATTCGCAAAACCTCCCGGGTCTTAGATGTATGTTTTGCAGAGCGCTGTTGCTTAAGTGTGGTGCGTCGAGCTCACCATTTTCTGCAGCCGCGTTGTTCATGCAGTTAGTTATTTATGTACAAAACTTGCTTCGATACCGTCTATTGCCTCTACCCGATAGAAAGAGAAGGTAGATTTCGCAATAATAAGCCCTGAGAATGTAGAGAAATATCAAGTCGAGAAAGACAACCATAGAATATCCTCTCAGCTCATGAACGGTAAGTAGTACAATTAATTAATAATCTCAGTTTATTCTGCGGTAAACAGTATATCTGTACGACTGCCACGCATTTCGTTATTCATAAGCAGGCCTGTAATTGTCAACAGATTTTGGGGAGGGCGAGACAAAATGTGTCTCCATACTACAAACTCAAAAGTTAAACCGAGACGCTTAAGCCAACACACCATCCGATATTTTTCAGTTTGATTGTACCTAAAAGTTTGTGTTTAATGAGGCATGTATGTTTAGTGATGGAGATGGGTGTTTAAATAAAAGGTTTCACTTTCAGCCAACCTGAACTTTCAAGTCAAACTGTGAATAAGTTTAATAATTTGGTCATTTTACATTTTTGTTGCACTATGCTATACCCTTACCAAGATTGTTCAAATACACGCCCGCGGCACGATTCAGGTAGAAATATACCGCCCTGCCTTTTTTTTTTTCTTTTAGAAGAGAAAAAAATCATCTAATTACTATTATGATTTAGTTTATGAGTGGTAGGTGGTGGTGACCATCATTCACTCACTTGATATAGTGCTGCCTACTTCTTCCTTAGTTCTGATCATTCTTTTTCTGTTCCTTCCCTCCCCTCGTCCTGTTTCTCCAATCATTCCTGTCACTTCTTATTGCTTTTTGAAATACAGAAGTTAGGGGTAAGGGCTGCAGACGACATCAACAACCCCAGCCCCCCCAAGGACTACCAAGGGTCCGCCGCTGATACTGAGCGGCTCGGGACAGTAACAGCGCACCTGTACCCCTCCCCGATGCCCCTCTTTCTCCCACCTGACGTCCCGGGAAGGTAGCAGTCGCCGGCGCCTAGTCTCCGGCCGAAATTCCACTTGCCAGGTAAGGGGTGGAGTTTGCCTACGTAGCTCCACACAACACCGCGGTATTGGCCATTTTCATACCGGGCAAGGGGCAGAACCGGCCACAGTCCGTTCCCCAGTTGTACCCCCGCTACAGGGCTGCAGCACGGACCACCAGCCGTGTCGGTCGGGCAGGACAGGCCGCCAGTTGTCCACTTCCTGTAGCCGTTCCCCCCAGAGTAGCGCTGCAGCACCGGCCACAACCCATGCTGGGTAAGAGGCACGATCAGTCATCATCTGTCCCTCTGCTACTAGTGCTCCCTGCTCCACGGTACAGGCCATTAGCCATACCAGAGTCATAGTCCCCTGCAGGACCACGATGTCATCCACTAGCCGCGCCAAGCCAGAGGCGGAGCAGGCCATAGTCCGCTCTTCTCCTACAAGAGATTCTTACTCCCCTCACGGAGACAGGAGACAGCGGGCTGTGCCTTGCGTAAATCCTGAGTTCCGACGGGGCAGACAAACCGCCGTGTCGGCCACTAGCCGTAGGGGGGGAAGCAGAGTCGGCCACAGTCCGCTCCTCACCCTCTGTTCCCAGGATATCTCCCGACGGGGCAGTCCCTTGCCTGGCTCACCCGGTTTCCTGTAGCCGGGCGGGATGCACCCCCTCTCCTGCAGAGGGAGCAGCTGGGGAAGACCCTTTCCCGGAGCCTTGGCCAGGCCTCACCCGAGGCCTTGGTTCCCTTCAACTCAGCCAGTGTGAGGAGCAGCCGAGGTGGAGCCCCAGCAGACGTAGCAGCCGGCGTCGGGCCTTGTCAACCACTCCCCCACCCCGAGGTTCCTATGAGACGGCCCTGATGGCACCGCCGCCCTCCAGCCTTTGCCGCAATCCAGCCACCCCAGATTACAGTACCCTGGGTCCTCAGTTACCCTGGGAGCCGCCCCGAACACCAAGGCGTGACTTACCTGCTGGTGGGACCTCTCTGAGCCCATCCCTGACTTCAGTGTTGCCAAATGTATCAGATGTAAATGAGCTATATTGAGGTCTGAAATGCGCTAGAAATGCGCTAGGAAAACGTTCGTCTCCCCGTCCCTGGTAGTAAGGGTTATGATGATAATAGCAATGATTGTTGTTTTGATGATCATAAAAAAAAAAGTAATAATGGTAACAAACAGTACCGCTGTTGCTGCTGCTACTGTAATGATACTAGATATCAAAGAAATAGAATAATAATGAAGATAATTATATGTATTTATTTTGTAATTATTTGTACATACTATGAGTGAGAGTATATGTCTATAATGTCTATGCTCATTACTCACCCTTAGTTGCGGGAAAAAATTATGGTGTCCTCTAGATCCTCGTCACTTCCTCATCTAATAATTCGGATGAACAGTGCGGTGCAGGTTCTGATGAAGTACTTGCAGTAGCTTCTGACGATTTTGTTTCACTGTATGTTGCCATTGGTCCTATTTGCTTAACTACTACTTGTGGTAGTTCATATGAACAGCAACATTTTCCCACTCTCAGGCCACTTCTCACAGTAATACTGGCACTAACGGATTTTGAGTTTAGCCGGTTTCTGAGCTTGCTTTTAACTATGTTTATTTGACTAAAGAGCCTCTCAACTTCAGCATTCGAGTGAGGGAGTGAAAGTATACTGAGTGCCAGCTCAGAGAGATCATGAAAACTATTTACTCCTATTGCATCCTTGTAACTAGCCACTTCAGCCCAAAATTTGACCGTTGATGTAGTTTCTTGCCACCGAACAACTGTTAAATTTCGCCACTGACTGTCAGTTTTGTCAATTTGTTCAGGAAGATATCCCAACACTTCAGCAATTTCTACTACAGGTTCTTTAACCACTTTCAGACACTCTTCAACCGAAAACAAAGACATCTTCAAGATTCTGAAGTTATCTGGTAGTCTGTTTCGTAATTCATCACACAGTTTGACAGCGCGTGAAATGCAACGATCACGAAGTTGTCGCTGACCTTCTTGTGTCAGATTTGAGGTAGAACACGTCTTTTCGAATTCATAGCCCAAATATGCTCTGGGGTCAATGTAACTGGCAATATCAGAGGTTAATGGATCGATTCTTGAGCTAGGTAGCATCACTCTCCTACTTGTTGCACTAATGAGGTAAGAAAGGTCTGATAGAAGTTTTGTTGGGTCGACATTTCCCCCCTGAAAGGTTTTCACAGTTCTCTGAACGTCCTGCAGAAGTGGGCGCAGAAAGAGCATGTAAAGTTTGTTAATGGGGTCACTGTACATGTTGTATAACATCTCTGCAGTAAAGCACTTTTCATCTGACCTTGCTATATTAAAGTGCATTTTAAGTTCTTCCCACTGAGCTAGAATGCAGGTCACTGCAGGTTCCAGTGATATCCACCTGGTGTCACATAATTTAGGTACCTGAAGTGGTTGTTTCCCATCATTCAATGTTTCATACAGTCTTGCAGATTAGCTGTCTTTTGGAAGAATTAGAAAACCAACTGTACGTCTCTCGCACCAAGAAATCGATGTTTCTAGGCAATGTTTCTGCCACAGCATGAGATAAAGCCAGTTGAATTGAGTGGCACACACAACGCACCATGATTAAGTTTGGGAGTTCCAGTTCCTTCTTTAAAAGTTCACACACACCGTTATTTAATCCATCATTAACGCTTGCATTATCAACTCCAATACCAAGCAAGTTTTGGGGGTCCAGCTGTACATCACACAAAAGTTTCTTAATAGCATTTACAATAGACTGTGCTGTTCCATCTTGTAACTCCACTATACCAAGAAAGGTTGATACTATTTTCCTTAATTTCCTACTGAAATAGCGCACAATTACACCAAGCAGTTTTGTAACAGCAATATCAGTTGATTCATCTATAAGGAGGCTGTATTTTTCATCAGCAATATCATCCTTGAGGCTCTCCATAAAGTGGGGTGCTAGCACATTTACCACTATGTTTTTGCACTTGGTTCGGTGTAGTTTCAGATTTTTCACTGCACTGCTGTCACTGAACATTACTTTGCAAGCTTCTGACACATGGTCCACCGTTAAAAAGGAAGAATGTTCTGCTATTATCATTGCTAGTCGTCCTTCTGCTTGGCTTGATGAACGGCGTTGGGTGTCACTGATATGTGAGAATGGCAGTTTTGTTTGTCTTGAGCTAGAAAAAGGTTCTGCAGCTCGAACATGTTTCACAGAAGTTGTATGTCTTCTTAGGTCACTGAGTTTTGCTGTGATCTCGCATTTACAGAACTCACAATATGCCTTAGTTTTGTCTTTTTCTAAAGGTCTCAGGCAATCCTTTAACCCTGGAAATGATTCACAGCTCTTTCTATACATTTGTGTATAATTTGGCGCCATTCTGATAGTTATTCAAGAACTGATTGCACCATTTCAAGCTTTCAGTAGTTGAGCCAGCTAACTGGTAGGCGGACTAGCAGAGGCGAGGTGGGCCGCAGGCAGAGTACTTATCCAACGATACGACTGACATGTACCGTACGGAGCAGTTGCCTTGTAGTCAAATTTCCAGTTTTAATCTTTGTTAAATACAGTGTCGGGAATTATGATTTGTATGAATTGTAAATGAAAAATATACGAGAATTAAATATTCTCTTATTATACTAACTGGCCTGATGAAACGATAGTTTGAGAAATATTACGAAACACATGATTATTTTTTAAAGTAAAAAAGTCCCAGTCCTGTCCAGTTCGTGTTTAACTTACGGAATTCATATTCTCTAGCATGGAAAGAAGTAAATTTATGCTTAACATACCCATGATTATAACTTATTGGAAATGCGCTAGAACATGCACCAAATCAAAGAAAAATGCACCAGAAAATGCGTTATGCGCAAAATACGAAATTTACGCGCTGTTTGTCATGCCGCGCCAATTTGGCAACACTGCGCTGACTTGGCGTTGGGCCCGCCTCCTGGCTCTCTTTGGACCGATCCCCTAGCCCTGCACCTACGTGTGGGGCCCTGTAAAGGCGTGCCACTCCGTCCGCCCTCCTGACGGAGGAATCAACAGTGATAGTGAAACAGATGAACTTTAACAATGTGCGTCTCTTAGACCCAGACATATGTATACGGTCGTATGTGTAACACGAGTGATTCCCTATAGTGTATTCTCGTGATAAAGTGGCAAGGAAAACCCAGAGTGTAAGATTGGACAAGCCTATATAGTGATCCTGGTCTAGTGTATATCACGAACGGAGTCCCGCGCCCACCCACCCCCAGTGAATGAAACACCACAGTGACCAACAGGGAAAATCATATTGTATCGATCGTGCCATCCCCTTGCTTATTAATCTTCTCCCTCCCCAGTGTACAGGCACGTTAGTCACAGTGTGTCTTACTGTAATGCCATTTTTTTTACATATAAGTAGTATAAGAGTAATTTAAGTTAGTATAAGTATAGTTTAAGAATATGATGTATGTAATTACATTAGGTTATGTGAGTGATAAGTGTATATTCTGGGCCGTGTTAGAATGTTGTAAAGTGTGAAGTGGACTTTGTAAATCATAGTTTTGGGCTTGATTTTACTAGTAGAAGCAACTGGTCAAGAGACGGCAGGCATCTGGCCTCAATAGAACCGCATAGAGAGTTAATTTGGTGCTTATATTGGCGAGGAGTCATATTTATAACTAGAATTCAGAATTTTTGTATTTGGGCTAGTGTATGCTGTATCGTGATACTGAATAACGTTGTTTAAGAACTTAAGTAAAGCCAGACTATTGAGGATTGTCATAGATGACCGCGAATATTAATTCATTTGGTATAGACATCAGTGGTTGCATCATGTTGGTGGTGCAGCGAACTAAACAGAGAGAAAATTGTATCAAACCGTGATTTCGGGCATCGTATGTTAAATTGTTAGACTTATGCTATTGCCACAAAATTTAAATCATCATAAGTTATATTTTTATAAGTAGAGTAATGTGTACGTGTTTATTGCAAATTCTGGTGCGATGTTATAACCTGGAGACTGTAACGTAACTGTTTGTAGTTAGAGCCAGACAGTGCGATCGGAGTGGGTGTTCACGGGCGCGGGCTCTAGCGTGCTCGGGGAGCGTCACTCTCCAGAAAGACTTCATTGGGTGTGGACGTTTCAGGTAAAGTTCCGCGTATCTACAATATTTTTCCCTTATATGTCATCATAATTAGCTGTTGATATAACCATAATTAAAGTAAGATATCTGAGCATATTATCAAAACCCTGACTCTCCAGAAAGACTTCATTGGGTGTGGACGTTTCAGGCGTTTCAGAACCGGCAAATGGCGTTGGAGTCTGCGCCGGCCATTGTTGAGAGTCACAAGTCTAGTGCCCGAAAGCCCTTTACACTAATTTACACGTAGTCTATTTCCAATGCACAGTATAGTCAAAGTTGGTTGGTCCACTTAGTAAGATAATTTCTTATAAAACAAATGTAATATGTTGTTTAAAGGTGTGTGAGAAGGCGGAAAAGTGTATTGTCCCGCCGTGAGCAGTGCTGTGAGCACTGAGTTCTATAGTGTAATAATTTTGGTTAAGTATATTTTTCCTGGATATGTCATGTGGTGTAACCCAGGTAAAATAAGGTTGATTTCTTTAGAATTGAAGTAAACAGTGTAACCCGTTGTAACTGGGTCTCGCTACGAGTCCTTGTGCGACTGTGCGTGGAGTGTTTATGGGAGTTACCCCTGTTGAAAAGGTTTTCTATGGTGCAGTCGGGAGAAGCTTTTTAACTGTGTGGAATAGATCTTGCATTCTCTGTCACTTATTCTTTCGTAATGGAGACAAGTGATTCATTAAGATCTAGTAATTAATTCTGGCTTGAAACTATATCATTGCTGTGTAATTAAGGACATTAATATAGATAAGTAAATTATAGAAAAAATGTGTTTGGTTATAATCCTATGGGGTAGCATTAGTAAAGACAGGGTGGCCCGTAAGGCATGTTACATCTAAAGAACCACGCTCTCCTATAAAAGGCTCACGTTACCTTGTTACTGTCAGAGGCCCCTTGTCCCTCTTCCAACGTATGGGACTAAATCATAACATTAATTTTTTTTTTTTTCCCCGGCAACTGCTGGGTGGTGGCAGCGATACCAAATAATTTTAATTATTAAAGAGGCCTTATTTTTAATGTTCTGACAGTAACTGTAATCACTTGATAAAATAAAATTCAACTATTGTCGCACTGGCGGTTTTAGCGGTGTGGCATAGCTAAGGAAATCATTTATAACGTAGGAAGAAAAATCCTGCGTTACACTGGTGTTCACATCGGTGGGATTATCTCAAATTTCAAGAGGGCTAAATTTTGCGCCCCTACACTGGTGTCAGTCCGGTGGGATTTACTTATTCTATGGGCAATGCAAAATTCTCGCCCCAACATTACCACCTCTGAGTGTTCCTCTAAAATACCACAGTCCCTCCTCGCAGTGTACTACAGTGCAGCTGACTTCTTCCGTGATAGACCGCCGACCAGATTGGTGTCTATCGACACAAGTGTTAACGTAACTGAACCTTTGTATCAGTGCTCTCCAGTGCTATACTGTAATGGGGTGTATAAAAGCCCGCATTGCCCAGAGGTAAAGTGGAGATCCTCTCTTTGCCTTAGTGGTAACGTGCATGTCATTCAAGTGCGAGGGCCTGAGTTTGAATCTCGGCTAGAACAGTGATTAATTTATTCAGTTTCATTTCAGTTATTACATTGGTTGACAGAGGTGTAGTATGTGAGGTAAGGGTCATGAGGGTCATATGTCGTGTTGACAGCCTTACATCCCGGTGGTGGCCTCCAATGCTACGCTACCATGTGGGAGAGTGAAACTGACCAAATTAATCACTAGGGAGAGAAAAGAGTGATGTAATGGGGTGTAAAAAAGCCTGCATTGCCCAGAGGCAAAGTTAGGATCATCTCTTTGGCTCAGAGGTAACGTGCACTCAATACAAGCGCGAGGGCCTGAGTTTGAATCTCGGCCAGAACAGTGATTAATTTATTCAGTTTCATTTTAGTTATTACAACACTATATTGGGAAATTGTAGCAAGTGTATTCCTGTGTCCAAAAGTATAAGTGTCATATGAGTACCGTAAGTGCTGGGTGTATTTTACCATACTTTCCCTAAGCCGGTATAGAGACAGATTTCAATTCAGTAAAACCTTGTATTAACCCATCTCCAGCTAACACAAAATCTATTGTACCTAGTGTTTGTAATATTGTCTCTTGGAAGATATTTGTAATACATGTGTGTAACAATTCACTGCCTTGTTTTTGTGTCCAGTCCTTTCCTTAGAAGTGCCGACCCGGTCTTGAATAATAACCCACTGTGAGCCAGCGTATTTGACGGGACGAGAAGTCGCCCCTCAGAAACATGACAGGTACAGTTCACCTCTCGCCTACGTGCGCAAGGGACGAGTAGTCGGCCCTCAAATACTTGGCATAACACTGGTGGCTAGCAGTGGTTCTTGACCTGGATGGTGGGAAAAAGGACTGGAAAGAGAATTTTTTTTTCTTTTAATGGCACCCAAAACACATGTACCCCTACCAAAATTTGATCCAAAACAATGCGACATCACTACATACTTAGATATGGTCAAGCCATTACTTGACATCGGGTTTGATAATGACAGAGAAAATAGCTGTCACTCTACCTCACCTGGGAAAGACGGTATCTAGTGTAGCACCAGAAATAGTCCCAGATCTCACTTGGGCCAGTTTTGTTAAAATAGTAACAGAGGCCATTACCCCTTCATTAGGGAAAGTTGTTGCGATGTCACAACTCGATGCCCTGAAATACGATGGTGACTTGGACAACACATTGATTCAAGCTCGGCGACTCATCACCGCCACATACTCGGATGCTGAAGTAAATACCTGGGATGAACATATATTCAACATCCTCCTCAGAATCCTCCCGGGCACAGTGAAAGATCATTTCATTATCCACGACCCGGCAGGAAATTTGGACTGCGATGTCCAACTCATCCGCCGCCTCCTCGCAGCACGCCCCACTACACAACACACTGGGGTCGTAAGCTGATTCCCCACAAAACCATCCTCACTACCGCCCCAACCCCAACCAGCCCCGACATGAAGCATCCCCGCCCCGGCAACCCCAAGATCCCGCCTTACTAAGAAACAGCTGCCATGGAAAGAAGACATAAGCCTCATCACCATCAATCCATGAGAGCTTACAGCCTGCAGCAGCCACTGTCCACTACATGACATATGTGAACAGTTAAAGGTGGCGCACAGAATAAGAACCAACTCGATGGGGCACCGCCGGTTGTCAGCAGTAGACGAAAACCCCACGAACCCAGATTCCCCCCTCATCGAGGAACCAGACACCGACTGCAAAGCAGGCGATGCTCACACCGACGCAGCCCTCGAGCTGACGTTGGATTTTTAGGACCGCCCCGCACCTTCTCAGGGTGGTGGTGGCCACCTCCACAAAATACCAACCCCTGGTCTATGACAAAATGAAGTTACAGGGGGTCAAGGCAAGACTTCTGGTAGATATGGGAGCTGCCAGGTCTTTCCTGTATACACATTTTTACTCCCAGCACAGGAAGGCTTTTGGCCCCCTCCTCCCCACCTCAGCCCACCTTGCGGGGGAAGGCCCCTTGCCTATCCGTGGGGAAACTTGGGCCCTACAAGCGAAGACCCACCAACCAGCCTCCACCTACCATCCCTTCATTGTTTTCAGCTCTTCCTGCCATGCCTATGATGGCTACCTGGGTTTGGACCTTCTCCAGAAGTTACACACACACACATCGACAGCCACAGGAGGCGACTCCATTTCCGGCTGCCCCTCCACCAGCCCCTAGCCCTCTGCACATGCACGCGACAAGACAACACCCCCCCTCCCCCCCTTGTTGACCCCTTCCCCCCCTTCATGACCCTGCCCCACCTTCCCCGCAACCGTCACGTCCACCCTCACCATTCCCCCCCACCATGAGGCTTGGCTACAGATCAACAAGCCCAGGAGGACCCATTCCCTCTTCTCCCAAAACATCCCCACAGGGCCCCTCTCCGCCTGTCTGATGTCGCCGACCTTCCTCCCGCCACACCTCAATGCCATCAAAATAGCAAATCTGGCGGCTACACCCCTCACTGTACCACGAGGGCTCCTGATCGGCGACCTAGAGGCAGCCAAGCCATGCAACGCCCTTCCCCTAAATTCAAACCCCTCCCCCCTTACTGGATCACCTGTCCCCCCATCACACCGAGACTGTGCACCGCCTACTCCTTGAATATCAAGACCTTTTCTCCACTGGGCCTCCCGACTTAGGACATATAACATATTTGGCCCACGAAATCCACACCACCGAGACCCCTATTTGACAACCCTCCCGCCGGAAAAACCCACACCAATGGGCCAAAGAGGACAGGCAAGTCCGGGAAATGCTGAATGCCAGCATCATCACGCCCTCTATCAGCCCCTGGTCTTCCCCCGGTGTCCCGGTTTGGAAGAAAGATGGCACCCTGTGATTTTGCATCGATTACCGCCGACTGAATGATGTTACCATCAAGGATGCAACTCCATGCCCCCACATAGACAACTCTCTGGACTCCCTGCACGGCTCCACCTGGTTCTCCACACTGGATCTCCAGTCGGGGTACTGGCAGGTCCCCGTGCACCCCCAAAGATCAAGGGAAAATGGCCTTTTCCACCAGCAGTGGAAAACACTACCAATTAAATGTTCTTCCCATTTAGGTTATGCAATGCCCCGGCCACTTTCTCTTGCCTCATGGAGTCCATATTCAGCGGCTTAACCTGGGAAGTCTGCCTGGCGTACCTCGACGATGTTATCATCTTCAGCAAGACGTGGGGCGACCACCTTCACCACCTCCGGCGTGTTTCAGCGAATACGCCAGGCCGGGCTGAAACTCATGCCCACTAAGTGTGTTTTGGCTGCCCGCTCTGTTGCCTTTCTATGGCACATTGTCTCCGGGAAAAGCATTTCTCTGGACCCCGAAAAGCTGTGAGCCATCGCCGACCAGCCTCTGTCTCTGGGAAAGGCATTTCTCCGGACCCCGAAAAGCTGTGAGCCATCACCAACCAGCCTCTCCCGCAGGACGCCCACCAAGTCCACGCCTTCTTGGAACTTGCGTCATATTACCAGTGATTTATCAAAGGGTTTGCCGACCTTGCGAAACCATTCCACGACTTCACTAAGAAAGGCCAGCCTTTCATCTGGAGCGACGACTGAATAACAGCTATTGACAATTTAAAGGAGAAACTCGTCTCGGACCCCATCGTCGCCTTCCCGAACTATGACCTCCCCTTCAGATTATACACCGACATCTCGCTGGTAGCTATAGGCGCCATCCTAGCACAGGTCCAGGAAGGGTGCAAACACATCATTGCTTGCCCAGCCGCACCCTGTACCCAGCCGAACGAAATTACGCTGCTAATAAGCACGAGTGTCTGGGTATCGTCTGGACCCTCGACCACTTCCATGCCTATCTATCCGGCACCAGGGTCACTGTGATCACAGACCACCAGTTCCTTCAGTGGCTCCGACAATTGGCCACTCAGAACACCCGGTTCCTCCGCTGGCGTGAAGCGCTAAAGGAGTTTGATTACGAGAGTGCCTACCGGCCCAGGAAATTGCATACCAACGCCGACACCCTCTCCTGCCTACTGGTACAATCCCTCCTCCCTCAATCCGAGCTGGTCTGGCACTGGCAGGACCAAGATCGGCCCCATGGATTCCCCAACATCTGTTCACAAAACTTCACCTACAAGGGAACCAACTTTTTACACCATCTGGCCACATCGTCCCTGACTGAGACTCTGCGATAGACATCCTCACCCACCTACACTCGGACAGTGGGATCCACTTGGGTATGAGAAAACTAACCCAGGTCTCCAACAACCTCTACTGGGCCCCCAACCCCACTACTCTCACCCAGCGTGTCACTCAGGCGTGTCGGGCATGCTGCCTAGGAAAGGACATCACCCGTTCTGCGGGTTCTACTGGGAAGATTTCTGCCCACAAACCTTGGCAGTTATTATCTGTCAATGTTGTCGGTCTCCTGCCAGCTCGGTCCAGCTATAACTACATCATTACATCCGTTGACGTCTTCTCAAAATTCCTGATCGCTTGTCCGGCTAAAGAGCACACTGCTGTCACCATAGCCGACACCCTCATGGGTCACGTTTTCCCCTATTTCGGCGTTCCCCAGGTCATTCGCTCTGATAATGCCCCAGAGTTCATGGGACAAATCTGGAAAGAACTATCCGCTCTTTTCGGATTCTCCATTTCCCACTCTTCCGCATACTGGCCTCAAGGAAGTAGAGGAAGTAGGGTATGTGAAAGGAGCCACTGGACCCTGTTAAATCAGATCAGAACCCGCATCCAAGATACCTAAGATCAAGATTGGCATGCCCACGTTAAAATCATCCATTGGGGAATTAACACCTGCCCCCGTGATGACGGCATCACCCCCCACGAGCGGGTTTTTGGCGAGGCCCTCTTCCTCCTACCTCTCCGACAACACCTTCAACCCCCCACCCACTCCCCACCCTTCGATCCCCTACAGCACCTGAAATGTCGCTTACAGCACCTGCACGCACACCAAGACGCACAAGGCGACTCCTCCCCAGCCAACCCCTACAAACCAGACGACAAAGTTTTCGTTACACACCTCCCCACCCCCAACAAAATTGCTCCCCGCTTCATGGGGACCTATACCATCATTAAAGTTCCTAACCCCTTTCAAGTCGTTGTCAACTGCAACGGAACCACCCGCACTTACAGAAATCACCAAGTCCACCCCTCCCAAGACTCCCCCACCCCAACCGCTCCCTCCCCGGCTCCCCAAGCCAAACCAACACCTTCAACTTCCCATGAGGAGCCATTCCCCTACTACTCCTCCCCATCCCCCTCGCCACCCCACACTCCTGCTCCACCCCCCCCCTGTGGCGGGGGGGGGACACAATCTGGCCGCACTGTGGGATGGTACTACTACTTTGCGGCCAGGTTGTGTTAGGAAGAATTCCGCCACCATATTCCCTGCATGTCGTAAAAGGCGACTAAAAGGGGCAGGGTGAGGGGACTAGGGACCCCCTCCTCTGTTTTTAGGGTGAGGAGACTGTAGCACCAGTCGAGCAGGGCAGTACTCCCAGGGAGGATGGAAAGCTGATGACAGGGAGAGCTGGAGCTCCCGTTTCATCAGCCCTTAGGACTTGTTCCTGACCATCCTCCTTTGCTGAACTTTTTCAGTGTCTCAGTTACACAGAGAGTAGACCAGCATGCTCTCCTATACAAGTTTCTCTAACTGTCAGCACCAAACTATATACACGCTACACACTACACTTCCTTTTCAAAATTCTCAAAATGGCGTACAAAAATAATGCCTCGGAGTCCCCAGGGGGGGGGACCATAAATGCCTCCATCCGCCCCTCTCCCGGTGACGACTCAAAGAGCTGCCTGGAACCACCGTCTGACTCACTCCTTCTTCATTTCTGTAACATTCGCGGCCTTTCCTCTAACTTTCACGCTGTTGAGCACCACCTCTTCTCCTCTAAACCTCACCTTCTCTTTCTCACTGAGACTCAGCTGTCTGAGGCAACTGACAGCAAACCCTTTTCTGTATCCTCCTACTTTCTCTATTCTCGTTTCAAAGCCAAAGGTGGCTGTTGCGTATACGTACGCAACGATCTATCTTGCTCTCGTGTTCCTGAACTTGATTCTTCTGAATTCTCTGCTCTCTGGCTTCGGCTTTCCTGTCATTCTCTGACTAAATATATCTGTGCTGTTTACTTATCTCCTAATTCTACTGACTATCAAAAATTCTTTGACTATCTTACTTCTACGATGGAACACATTCTATCCATTTCTCCTTTCTCTGAAATCTCCATTCTAGGAGATTTCAATGTTCACCACCACCTTTGGCTCTCCTCTCCTTTAACTGAT
>JAGKTI010000237.1:27327-62920 GCA_018397915.1 Birgus latro | reverse complement strand
TATCAACCCGACAAAATCTTCCTCAGGATTACCCACTAATGTTTAATAATGAACAGTTATGTCCTGCATCATCCTTGAACATGCTTGGGGTTTCATTCTCTCAGGATTTGTCTTGGAAAGAACATATTACATCTCTTGTGAAATCTGCTTCCAAGAGATTAGGTGTGCTAAGCCGATTCCGTACTTTCTTTACCCCTGCACAGTTGTTGACCTTGTACACGGGTTTTATTCGCCCGTGTATGGAGTACAACTCTCATGTGTGGGGAGGCTCCCCACATGCAGCTCTTCTCAATAGGGTGGAGTCAAAGGCTTTTCGTCTCATTAACTCTCCTCCTCTTACTGATTCCCTTCAACCATTGTCTCTTCGCCGCACTGTTGCATCTTTATCTCTCTTCTATCGCTACTTCAATGGTCACTGTTCCTCTGAACTGTCTGCTTGCATCCCTCCACCTCTACGACGGGCACGTAGTACCCGTCTAGCAACAAACTCTCATCCCTTTTCTGTCCAACTCTCTAATGCAAGAGTTAACCATTACTCCCAGTCTTTTATTTATGCAACTGGTCAACTCTGGAACTGTCTTCCTCTGTCTGTATTTCCTACTTCCTATGATCTCCAGTCTTTCAAATGCAGTGTGTCCAGGCATCTCGAATTGAACGGATCTTGAATTTGGCTCTCTTTTGTACTGTTTTTGCTTTTTCTTGGAAGGAACAGTATGCAGGCCCGTGGCCTTTGGTTCCTTCTTCCATGCAATAAAAAAAAAAAAAAAAAACTTCTCCCACGCCCGCCACGCCGACCACTCTTGGTCATTTCAACACCTACCACCCCACGCTCCCCACCCAACCTAGCCCGGCAACCAACCACTCTACACCACCTCGCTCTCCGCCCACCCCTTCTCCCCCACCCCACTCCCCATCGCCGCCCACTCCCCATTTAACCACCACAACCACCCGTTCTGGTCATGTTTCACGCCCACCAGCCCGTTACCTCTCCACACCCACACCCACCCCTTCACCCTCCAGCAGGCAACCACCCACCCCACCCCCTAACACCACCTCAATAACCGTCCCTACCCCACATCCCAGATGGAAAATTCTGCCCCGCTGTACTCCCAAGGGAACACCGCCACTATGCTCCCCCGGCAGTATAAGGCACGCCGGACTGCACTTAGCCAGCATTCGCCCCAAAACCACCACCACTGCCAGCACCATGCACATCACGAGGATAACCTGGATCCCCACCTTTGGACAACACCACCGTGTCCAGAGCACACACCACTTACTACGACTCCTCCAGCAGGCAAACCACCCTTCCATGCTTCGTATCACCTACCCCCACCACCGGCAGCCCAACATACCCACCACCCACTGGACCACCTTCTTGTATCACCTCACACCCTTCCACCGAACGCCCAACATCGACCTGTACCACCTCCAGGCACGGGGTCGTGACTTTGTTACAGGAGTGGGTGGTGAAATACAGAAGTTAGGGGTAAGGGCTGCAGATGACACGACTGCCGGTGCAGAGGACACCAACACCCCCAGCCCCCCAAGGACTACCAAGGGTCGGCCGCTGACAATGAGCGGCTCAGGACAGGAACGGCGCACCTGTACCCCTCCCCAACGCCCCTCTTACTCCCAGCCGACGTCCCGGGAAGGTAGCAATCGCCTGCCCTTAGTCTCCGGCTGAAATTCCACTTGCCAGGTAAGGGGTGGAGTTTGCCTACGCAGCTTCACACAACACCGCGGTATTGGCCATTGTCATACCGCGCAAGGGGCACAACCGGCCACAGTCCATTCCTCAGTTGTACCCCCGCTACAGGGCCGCGGCACGGACCACCAACTGTGTCGGTCGGGCGGGACAAGCCACCAGTCGTCCGCTTCCTGTAGTCGTTCCCCCCAGAGTAGCACCGCAGCACCAGCCACAAGCCGTGCTGGGTATGAGGCACGATCAGCCATCGTCTGTCCCTCTGCTACTAGTGCTCCCTGCTCCACAGTATAGGCCATTAGCCGTACCAGAGTCATAGTCCCCTGTAGGACCACGACGTCAGCCACTAGCCGTGCCGAGCCAGAGGTGGAACAGGCCATAGTCCGCTCTTCTCCTACAGGAGATTCTTACTCCCCTCACGGAGACAGGAGAGAGCAAGTTGTGCCTCGCGTAAATCCTGAATTCCAACGGGGCAGAGGAACCACCGTGTCGGCCACTAGCCGTAGGGGGGGCGAGTCAACCACAGTCCGCTCCTCACCCTCTGTTCCCAGGATATTTCCCGACGGGGCAGTCCCTTGCCTGGCTCACCCGGTTTCCTGTAGCCGGGAGGGACACACCCCCTCTCCTGCAGAGGAAGCAGCTGGGGAAGACCCTTTCCCGGAGCCTTGGCCAGGCCTCACCCGAGGCCTTGGTTCCCTTCAACCTGGCCAGTGTGAGGAGCAGCCGAGGTGGAGCTCCAGCAGACGTAGCAGCCGGCGTCGGGCCCTATCAACCACTCTCCCACCCCGAGGTTCCTGTGAGACGGCCCTGATGGTGCCGCCGCCCTCCAGCCTTTGCCGCAATCCAGCCACCCCAGATTCCAGTACCCTGGGTCCTCAGTTACCCCAGGAGCCATCCCGAACACCAGGGCGCGACTTACCTGCTGGTGGGACCTCTCTGAGCCCATCCCTGACTTGGCGTTGGGCCCACCTCCTGGCTCTCTTCGGACCGAGCCCCTAGCCCCGCACCTACGTGTGGGGACCTGTAAAGGTGTGCCACTCCGTCCGCCCTCCTGATAGAGAAATCAACAGTGATAGTGAAACAGATGGACCTCACCAGTGTGCACCTCTTAGACCCAGACATATGTATACGGTCATATGTGTAACGCGAGTGATTCCCTATAGTGTACTCTCGTGGTAAAGTGGCAAGGAAAATCCAGAGTGTAAGATTGGACGAGCCTATATAGTGATTCTGGTCTAGTGTATATCACGAACGGAGTCCCGCACCCCCCCCACAGTGAATGAAACACCACAGTGATCAAACAGGGAAAATTATATTATATCGATCGTGCCATCCCCTTGCTTATTAATCTTCTCCCTCCCCAGTGTACAGGCACATTAGTCACGGTGTGTCTAGCCACCTCTGAGTGTTCCTCTAAAATACCACAGTCCCTCCTCACTGTAGTACAGCGCGGCTGACTTCTTCCATGATAGACCGCCGACCAGATTGGTGTGTATCGACACAAGTGTTAACGTAATTGAACCTTTGTATCAGTGCCGTCCAGTGCAATACTATATTGAGAAACTGTAGCAAGTGTATTCCTGTGTCCAAAAGTATAAGTGTAATATGAGTACCGTAAGTGCTGGGTGTATTCTACCAAACTTTCCCTAAGCCGGTATAGAGACAGATTTCAATTCAGGAAAACCTCGTATTAACCCATCTCTGGCTAACCCAGAATCTATTGTACCTAGTGTTTGTAATATTGTCTCTGGGAAGATATTTGTAATACATGTGTGTAACAATTCACTGCCTTGTTTTTGTGTCCAGTCCTTTCCTTAGAAGTGCCGACCCAGTCTTGAATAAGAACTCACTGTGAGTCTGTGTATTTGACGGGACGAGAAGTCGCTCCTCAGAAACGCGACAGGTATAGTTCACCTCTCACCTATGTGTGCGAGGGACGAGTAGTCGGCCCTCAAATACGTGGCATAACACTTTCCTTTACAGGTGGCTTTACACTGAGTGACAAGCCAAGTTGTTTCCTGTAAGCCAAGAAACCAGTTACAATGCTACCAAACCATACGTGCTCCCTACTGGTCAACAAGTGGGTCAACAAATGGGTTATCTCCCCTTGTTATCTCACCTGGTGGGCTTCCTGGACCCTGAACCTGCCCAAAGGAAGGGCCTACAGAAGCCACACACTGCTGATGCGCCAGCCCACAGAAAATAGGAAATAAGTAAGAAAGAACAAAGGAAAGTTATAGGCTGGAAGGTGCACCATATGCAGCTAGGAAGTACTACTTGCTGAAGAGTGAAGTGGGGGGACAGGGGCAGATAGCAAGAGGACAAGAAAGAAATATCATCATACAGTTAATGGAATTGGAACATGGAGTCACCAAGATGGGAAGTGAGAGCTGCTTTAAAAGAATCTAGGTCCTGAATAGAAACAATAGAGTCAGGCAGGGAATTCCAGAGTGATACGCATCTGATATTGGAGAATCTCTTATGCACGTCAAGATGACATCTGGAGTGGGCAATCTTGAACTGGTGTCTCCGAGTAGTAGGGTAAAGAGGACAGGCAAACAGATCATCTGGGGCCAATGAAGAGTTTCCATGAAATATTTGCCAGTATTTGATGATGTCATGTCGAAGCAGTCTCCCCTGAACGGAGAATAAGTTCAAAGCCCTCAATCTACTTATATAGTCGAGGCTTTCAAGCCCCTGTATAGACTTTGTCCAACGTCGCTGTACTGATTCCAGTAGCCTAAGGTTGCCTATGTACCCCAGATTCCACAATGAAGAGGAGTACTCCAGGAATGGACGGATGTGGGAGATATATATGGGGGTCATGAATGTGGCATCACGATGTACTGTGGACTTCAAAATACTGTTTGATAGGGACCCAGCTTTATGAACCAAGTTTGAAATATGTTGGTGAAATTTAAGTGAAGAATCAGTCAGTACTCCCAGGTCAGATACAGTCAGATACAGAGTTCCTCTGAGGAATAGGAAGATCATTCAAGTAGTATATACCAGAGAGGCCAAGTTCTTCCCATGGGATATTTTTACGGGTAAATCTCAGGTGTATACATTTATCAGTATTCATGGATAAACCCCAAGATTTAAAGACCCTAGTGAGAAAGTTAATATCTGCTTGGCAGGTAGTCACATTATTGACAATATTCTGGTATGTATCTACCTTGATATTTACATACAGCTTGAGATCATCTGCATACATTTTCGTGGGTGAGTTCACATCATTGTTAAGAAAATTGACATACAAGAGAAACAAGAGGGGTCCAAGGACTGAGCCCTGTGGGACACCACTTAGTACCTCCTGGGGTTGCTATGATGATGATTGACAACAACTCTTATTTTGTGATCCAGCAAAAAATCCCTAATCCAGTCCAATAAACGTCCCCTGAGACTCAGGTTTTGCAGTTTGACAAGTAGGATATCATGGCATACGTCAAATGCAACCAATATCTAACCAGTTGGTAACTTCATTATAGGCAATGATAAGTTGATCCTCTGCTGATCGTCCAGGTCTGAAGCCGAACTGATCCTTGGTCAGAAGGTCGTTGGATTCAATGTACTCATAAATGAATTTAGTGATGATACGCTCCATGGTTTTGACACAAACCGATGTAAGAGAAATAAGTCAGTACATAAGAGAGTCATACCTAGAACCCTTTTTGAAAATAGGTATAACCATATTTTTTCCAAATTTGAGTTCCTTGGGTATAAGATTCCCGGAAGATCAGCAGCAGGGGATGTGCCAGCAAAGGACTACAGTACTTAAGAAGGTAAGGGTGGATACCATCAGGACCCATGGAGGAGGAGGCGTCCAATTTGCTCAAGGCATTTGTAATGTTGTTAAGGCTTGGTGGGGAGCTGGGAATGGAGAAGTTAAGGTATAAACTGAGGCAAAGGAGGTAGCAAATATTTCAGACATGGTCATGAACAATCTGCCCAGAGGGTTGGTGGAGGGTTAGTGCCCCTCCCCGCAAAACAAATAACTCAAAGTCAAATGGCCTCCCCTTACGGGATTATGGTGTCTGGCAATAGATAGATAGATAGATCAGTTTGGATCAAGTTTTGAAATATTCGACCAAACACGCTTAGAACTGTTTGAATTTTCAACAAAACTATTCCAAGTTTTTCTTCCTTTTTTATTTTCAAGTTTAGTCTTACAAGCCCTTAATCTTAGTTGACGTTTTGACTAATTTAAACAGTGGGGGGGCTATAGTCCCTCTAGTCCCCCCCAAAATTACTGATTTCTCTTGTGAGGACCCATACCACAGATACTCAGTCAGATGATGTTTGTGCTACTTGAAATATGAGCAGAAAGGGGAAACAGTGGTGCAACCACTTACACAAACCCTCCCACCCGAACAGAGACAGAAAATGTGAAGGAGGCGGATGACACTAGCCCCCCCATCCGAGGAGAAACCAACAGGGAGGCAGGTAAGGAACGGAGCACTTCTGGGCAGGACCGGCCTACCTGTATTACTACTATATGTCCGTCTCGCTCCCAACCAACGCCGCGCCAGGTATGCAGTAAAAATCACCTTGGCTCTGGCCAGAGCAGCTCTTGTCAGGTAAGGGGTGGGATTGTCTGTACAATCCCGAGTAGTGCCACGGCACAGGCCACTGTACGTGCAGGGTCCGAGGAAGAGCCGGCCATTGTCTGCTCCTCAGCTACCATCCCCTGCAGGGTCGCGACGCAGGCCATTGTCCGCTCCTCTCCTGCAGTATCTCCCGGGGGCAGCACCATGACACAGGCCACTGTACGTGTTGGGTCTGAGGTAAGGCAGGCAATTGTCCACCCCTCAGCTGCCACCTCCTGTAGGGCTGCAACACAGGCCACTGTCCGTTTTGGGTTTGAGGCTGAGCCGGCCACCATCCACTCCTCGCCTACAGGAGGTTCACTTCCTTCTTCAGGGAGCAGGGTAGAGCTGGCTCCTGCCCTCTCTCTCCCTGTAGTCCACCCTGTTGGCATCAGGCCAGACGGGGGAGGCAGAGCAGGCCATCGTCCGCTCCTCACCCTCTGTCTCTAGGGCATTCCCTGGAGAAGGTGTCCCTTACCTGGCCCACCACCCCTCCTGTGGCCGGATGGGACTTCCCCTCTCTCCTCACAGAGGTGATCCCCTGGAAGACCTGCTGGTAAAGGAGGGTTGGAAATGCCCCCTTGGTAGTCCCAGAGTCCTCGCCCTACAACCTGCCTCCCGAGGGCACCTGGTGAAGTCCCAGCCCAGATGTTGCCACAGCCCTGTCCTGACGGCGACTTCTACTGCCCAAGGTTGCTGTGGCCCTACCCTGATGGCGACTCCTTCCACCGAAAGTTGCCACAGTCCAACCCCGACAGCGACCCAGGGTGCGAGGGACCTCAGCCCCCAGTCACCCCGGGGCGTGCCAAGGACCCCAGGGCAAGGCCTACCTGACTCAGGAGACCAGGCTTCCACTCCCAGAAGGCGGTGCCACCAGGCGCGCCTACTCTCCCTCTTCAGACCTAGTCCAGAGGGCCAGACACCACGGCAGGGCTCGAACAGAGGTGGGCCTCCTACGTCACCGCCTAGTGATATTACTTGGGGAACCCGACCCCTAACAAAAGTCTCGTGCCTTCTACAGGAGGAACAGTGATCAGTGACTATCTCCCCTCCTGGGCTAGACAGTGTAAATCGCCCAAGAAGAGATTGCGACTAGTCTGTATCAGTGCCATGTTGTGTAATATGAAATCAGTGCCCAAGCTATCCTATAAGTGGCTATCATATTGTGACCTCAGTATCAGAGTCTTGCCATGAAACATTAATATTATATTCAAATTGTAATGATCATATCCAAGACCTGTTCAGAATCATACCATGAAATATTAATGTTATATTAAAACTGTAATATCCATTTCCAAGTGTAATTATGTAATTTTAAGGTTAGTATAAGTGTAATATAAGTTAGTAAAAGTATAAGGTAATGTAAGTGTAGTTTAAGTTAGTGTAAGTGTAATGTAAGTGTAGTTTAAGTTAGTGTAAGCGTAATGTAAGTGTGGTTTTAGTTAGTGTGAGCGTAATGTAAGTGTAGTCCTGGACCTCCATTTGATTGATGCAGTGTATAGGAAATGGTCATCGAATTCATATTTGGGCTTGTTCCTAGTTAATGTATAGCAAGAGTGGAATATTATTAATAGGTAAGACCGTATGGAGCGAAATGGAAGTGCAAAGCATGATCTGTTTTCGATAAAGAGGCAAGAAAGTTAATTCGAGGTTAAAATTCGTGATAGTTTGTATTTTACTTTGAATTCAGAATTTTGTAGTTAGGTTTGGTATTGTCATCTTTTTGTACTATATAATTATGAATTTAAGCTTAGGTAAAGTCTGATTATTGATTATAGTCATTTGTAGCCGCAAAATTTATTTATTTTCACTGGCGCCAAGTCACGTAGACCGGACAACTGCGTCACATGGTTGCAATTAGATATAACTCATGAGTTTAGGCTTCGGTAAAAACTGTCAGACCCATATGACTACTACAAAATTTTAAACATCGTAAATCAGTTTGTCTAAGTATGGCGAAAGTAAATTCCTTGTTGCATATTCTTTGTTAGTTGTTACAGTAAGTAATCTGAAGAGTAATAAGTTGAAGTCAGTTCCGGTGTTGGGACAACAGCAAGCGAGCGTGAGTGTTCTAGTCGGGGACGATCACTTGGAGTCCTGAAAGCATCATATCAACAGGTCGGTCGAGAGCTGTCCTTAAATCTTCCCCCTTTTGTCTCAATAATTGATCTTTATATATATATATATATATATACTGTATATATAGAAAAAGTTGACTGTTAATTCCCCAACTTCCTTTTATGTTGACTTGGAGTCCTGAGAGCATCATATTGTGTGTGTAACGTCGAGGCCTCTAGACACGGTGCTTGTAGAAACCACGCGGTGCTATTTGCCAGTGCCCATACACAAATCCCCCCCCCTTTTTTTTTCATCTCTTTCCGTATTGTGGTCGATTATGTATTTGTATGGTCCATTTGGGAAAGTCTTTTCTTCTAAAGTGAAGTATTCTAGTTAATAGCGAGTGTGATTTATGAAGACGTATTTCCTAACGTACAGGGTACTACAAACGCTTTGAAGTTTAAATAGAATCATTCTTGTGCAACCGATCATATATATAACTATATCAATTTATGTAAACCATTGGGAAAAATTAGGGTGAATATACTAAATTTAGAGTAATTTTTGGTGGTAAGTTGTGACTCTGTGAATTAGAGTCGCGAGTCCGTTAGAGACTGTGGTAGTGCAAGTCACGCCCGTATTTGAATTATTATTTTTTTTTGTGTACACTGTATTAGGTTATGAGATCAAGTTATATGTATAATTCTATCTAGCTATCTATCTATTGCCAGGCGCCTCAATCCCGCACGGGGTGGCCACAAACAAATCACCTCCATGTCACTCTGTCCCCTGCCATTTCACTACCATGCTCCCAACTCACACACCCCTCTCTCATATACCTCTCCACTCCATACCTCCATCTCATCCTCGGCCTCCCCCTCCTTCTCACCCCCTCCACCTCACTCACATACACTCTCCTCGTCAGTCTTTCACTCTCCATATACCCGTACCACCTTAACGTGCTTCTCCTAACGCTTCCCATCACGTCCTCAACCACACCACAACGCTTCTTCACTTCCTCATTTGTTAGTCTGTCTCTCCATGTGACTCCACATGCTCCTCTCAAATAACTCATTTCCACTGTTCTCACTCTTGACTTCTGTCCTTCCAACAGGGTCCAAGCTTCACTTCCATNCACTCAAATTCCTTCCAAATTCCTCATCCACTCTCTTCTTACTCTCTCTTACTAATCTTTTCACCTCTCTCCTCCTCACTACATATAACTCTCTCGTCCGTCTCTCAGCTTCTTCGTCGCCCCTGTTCCTCATCCACTCATTATATGCTTTCTTCTTTTGTGCCACAGCCTCTCTCACCTCTTCAGTCCACCATGCTGTTCCCTGAACCCCCTTTCGTCTTCTCTTCACCCCACACACCACCTCACATGCTGCACAGATTTCTTCTGTGAATACCTTGCACACACCTTCCACGTCCCCCATCTGCTCCAATCTATATTTACCCAATCGCTCCTCCACTTCCCTTTTATATTCAGCCTTTATTCCATCCTCTTGTAACTTTTCTACCCTCCTTGTAACAAATACTTCCTCCTGTCCTTCCCTTCTTCTCTTCCTCCATCTTGTTTGGATTCTGATTCTGGCCACCACCAAGTGGTGGTGAGAAAGTCCACTCCCCCAACCTCTATATACTCTTGCATTCGTTACACATCTTCTCATCCTTTCATCCACACACACAGTCAATCATTGCCTTCCGTTCATTCATTCCACCGTCCTCTCTTCTCACCACTCGCCATGTATACCTATGGATCATTTTGTGCCTGAAGAGGGTATTAGCTACCACCAACCCCCTCCCAGCACAAATGTCCACTAAAGCAGTGCCATTCTCATCCACCTGTGCAGGCACACCCCACTCACCAACCACTCCATCCACCTTCTCATTCCCTACTTTTCCATTTATATCTCCAATCAGAAACACTCTCTCATTCCTTTCAAACTTTTCCAAACAGGCTTCCACATTTGTCCAAAACTCTTCTCTCACTCTACTTACACCATCTTGCATTGGCCCATACACACACACAATTGCCCACATTTGTAGTCCAACTTTCACTCTTACCCACACAATCCTTGACCCAACTGATCCATACTCTCTTACATTCTCCTTCCACCTGTTGCTCACAACAATACACACTCCCTCTTTCGCCCTCTCATTCTCACCCACTTCCGGGCATATACCCCATCCATATTCCCATTCTCTCACACTCTCACCTCACCATTTAGTTTCAGTTATTCTACATATATCCACTTTCGCACTCTCAAGCACCTGTACAATCTCTCTCTCTCTCACCTCATCATTCATACCCCTTACATTCCAAGTCGCGATCTTTACCTCGTCCTTTGTCCGTTCCTTTTCCGTCAACTTTTGGTCAGTCCTGGTCCGAGGCTTCCTGTTTGTATTTTTAGTTAGTTGTTTTTACGGGGTGGGGCACTAATTCCATCTATCTATCTATGTATTGCCAGACGCCTCAATCCCAAACGGGGTGGCCACAAACAAATCGCCTCCATGTCACTCTGTCCCCTGCCATTTCACTACCACACTCCCAACTCACACCCCCCTCTCTCATATACCTCTCCACTCCATCCCTCCATCTCATCCTCAGCCTCCCCCTCCCTCTCACTCATATACACTCTCCTCGTCAATCTTTCACTCTCCATCCTCTCCACATGCCCAAACCACCTTAACGTGTTTCTCCTAACGCTTCCCATCACATCCTCAACCACACCACAACGCTCCTTCACTTCCTCATTTGTTAGTCTGTCTGTCTCTCCATGTGACTCCACATGCTCCTCTCAAATAACTCATTTCCACTGTTCTCACTCTTGACTTCTGTCCTTCCAACAGGGTCCAAGCTTCACTTCCATATGTCAGAGTTGGTATCACAATACTGTCATGTAACAGCTTTTTCACTTCCATGCTCACCTCCCTGTTTCTTATCACTGCTTTCAACGAACCAGCAACCTTCCTTCCCTGCTGCACCCTTTCGAGCACTTCACCCTCCAGACTACCATCCTTACTCATCACACTGCCCAAGTACTTAAATTCACTCACATTCTCCATATCCTTCCCATGCAATCTCACTGTACACTCACTGGCTTCACTTCTCTCGAAGACCATCACTTTACTCTTCCCCACATTCACCTTTAGATTCCGTTTCTTACACACTCTCCCAAACTCATCTACCAAGCCTTGCAGCTCCCCTTCGTCTTCACTCCACAACAGTATCATCTGCAAACAACAGTACAGGGAGTTTCCACACACTGCCCTCTCTCACTAGGGCCGCTCCAACATCCACTGCCCGACCTTGTATCTCTTTTATAACCCCATCCATATACAGATTGAACAACCATGGAGACATGACACATCCTTGTTTCAATCCAACCTTCAAATGGAAAGATTCACTCAGTTTGCCATCCACACACACTACAGCCTTAGCATAAATTCATCTGTGTGCAGGATTTTCAACATCTTGTCGAGTGGCAATAACCCAAGTATCTTATCAGCTGTGGTGATCTCACGATTAAAAAGCTTTGTACCGTGATATGTTAGTCAGCCCGGTATTTATTTCTGTGGAGAAGAGAATACTATTATCCCAGTTATTCTGGAGGAGTCAGAGTTTGAAGAATAATCTGTGTACTTATTTCTTTTGTTCGAAGGTTAATTTTATATATTGTATGTTAAGGTTAGTAAATCACAGATTAATCATTTTTCTTATGTCATTGATCTAAATTCCTCTGGGAAGTTTGATTGTCAGATCAAGTGTCCCGCAAGGTATGTTACTATCTAAAGGATTCACACACTCTAATCTACTCACGCTACCCTGATTACAGTCTCAAGGCCTCAGTGTCCCATCTTTTACTGTAACGGGACTAATAATTTCTTTCCTGGCAAACGCTGGGTGGTGGCAGCCTACTGATATTTTACTTACTTCTACATCTTGGTATTTGCTTTTTCCTGTTGTTAGTAAATCAACGAGGTCTTCCTTAAAATTTTAGGATCTTTTACAGGTAGTAATCAGTAAAATCTAATAAATTTATATAGTATCAAAATTTCTTAAGTCCTGTTGTAATGGATCTGTATGTCAAATGCCCCTATGTCCACATTTTTTTTTTTTTTTTTATGTGTCCGACTCTGGGCATAGGCTTCACAGCCTGCTATCAAGGCCCAGTCGTCCTCCTACAATCTACGTGTCACCACTTCGGGGCTTAACACCCACTGTCCATATTGAATACATGCTATGGCTGTCTCATACAGGACTGGTGTATTGGTATTAGCAGTGTCATTTTTACGACATGTTGGCGGGTCTTCTGGTAGATCAGAAAAGCCTGATTTAATGAAATTCAAATCCTTAAACTGTTCCCTGCACCAGCGAGGATTCGAACCTGGGTCCCACGGGACCGCAAGCCAACTCTCTACCGATCGAGCTACCACTATATGATTTGTACCATCTGTCCTGTGTATTTGTGTTATATCGTATCTTGCCCTGGAGCTGTGAATTTGGTTAATACAAGTTGACATTAAAAAATCCGGCAACATCCGGACCTGAGGAGTGCCGGATTTTCGAAAATACCGGATTTTTTATGGTTATATATGCTGTATATATTTAACAGAAAATTACTACCTGTACAGTCCTTTAAAGAAAGAAAATTAAACACTAAATGAAAAGCAAATGAAATTTTAATGTTCACCAACTAAATAAAATAGTTCTACAGAATTTTAATGTCGTATGTTCCACAAATGGTTCTCACAGCCGCTATTAATTTTTTTTTAGCATTTCCACTTTCTTTGCGATCAACAACACACGATGTTTATGTTTTATGCCACCTCTTTTCTTTGCTGAATCCATAATGGGGCTATACAGCAGCAAATAAATGATAAAATGAGAAAGAATGAGCAGGAATGCCCGTTAGCAGGTGCAAGCAAGACCCAACAGCTGATTCTGGAGTACAGTGCCTTCAAAACATAAACAGCGCCACCAGAAAACAGTGGCGCGCCAACACGGTAAATTTGAAAATGCACTCAGAAATCCATGCCGGAAATCTGAAGGAACCGGATTTTCGATGGCCAGAATTTTAAATGTCAACCTGTGTATGTTTGTCAGTTTGGTCTCAGCCGAGTTTTTATGCCCTGTTCTATTAGTTGTGTGCATTGACCCGGTCTTGCCAAGAACCCTAGCATAAGCATACATGTTCGAGGAGCAAGGAGTTGATTCTTGAAAATGTAGCATAATACTTGTGGTTAGTTCTTGATCCAGTCGGCAGCAACAAAGAACAAGGAAAGTTTAGCAAAATGGCGGCCAAACCACACGTTCCACTACCAAAATTCGACCCAGAGCAATATGATATCACCACAAACATGGAAATGCCCAAACCAATATTGGACATTGGTTTCGACAATGACCAGCAGAAAATAGCAGTGACCCTTCCCCACTTGGGCAAAGCAGTGACAAATATTGCACCAAAAATCGTCCCTGAGTTATTATCATGGGCAAACTTTGTGAAAATTGTAATGGAGGCAATTACCCACTCCCTAGGAGCAGTTGTAGCCTTATCACAACTCGACTCCTTCACCTTTGATGGAAACCTGGACAACACCACGATCCAAGCAAGGTGACTCGTTACTGCCGCATATCCGGGCGCAGATGCGAAAACTCGGGACCAACATGTGTTCAATAACCTACTACGTATACTCCCAGGCACAGTGAAAGAACATTTCACCATTCATGACCCAACGGGAGACCTGGATAAGGATATCCAGCAGATCCGACGTCTCCTCGCCGCCCATCCCACCCCACAACACATCGGTGCTGTCAGCAAATTTCCCACAAAGGGGCCCACTCCACCCTCCAAACCACAGCCTTCCCCAGCACCACCAAGGCCTTCAACTATTCCCACAGTACCAAAGGCGTACCCAACCAAGAAATGCCCCAACCAAAAAAGAGAACAATAACCTAATAGCTATAAACTCATGGGAATTTTCAGCTTGCAGCCACCAGTGTCCCCTACATGACATCTGCGAGCAGCTCAAAGCATCCAGAAGGAGAACCAATGTCCAAGAGTGCTGCAAGGTATCGTCAGTAGAATCGGAGGACACAAAAACAGACATGCCTCTCACAGACAGCACTGACCTCAAACCCGGGGAGGGCGACAGAATCCCTGAGGAAAAACACGACGTCCCGCTGGATTTTTAGGCCCGCCCCTGCACCTCCCCAGGTGGCGGGAGCCACCTCTCACAAATACCTCCCCCCAGTCTACGACAAAATGAGGCTGAATGGGGTCAAGACTACTGGTTGACATGGGAGCAGCCAGATCATGCCTCTACACACATTTTTACTCCTGTCACAAATCAGCTTTCGGCCCTCTCCTCCCCACTTCAGCCCACCTTGTAGACGCAGGGACGGCTCCCTGCCTATCCGTGGGGAAACACGGGCCTTATGAGCCGACACCCATCAACAAGCTTCGGCTCAACACCGATTTATATTATAATATTTGACTCCTCATGCCATGGCTACCTGGGCTTGGACCTCCTCCAAAAACTGCACAGCAGCATAGATGGTCACCAGAGATGTCTGCACTTCCAACAAGCCCCAGACCCACCTCAGCCACTCTGCACGTGCACCTCAACTGCCCCCCCACCCGCCCCACCACTGCCCTCCACCCCCTACACCTCTCACCCACCTCACCTTCCCCGTTACCATCGCTTCCACCCTCACCATTCCCCCTCAGCACGAGGCCTGGCTCCAACTCAACAAGCTATCTGGAACCACCGTCCTATTCTCCCCGGACGTACTGTCGGGAGCCCTCTCCTCCTGCCTACTGTCCCTCATCTTCCTCCCACCACATATGGGGGCAGGAAAAGTGATGAATATGTTCTAGAGTGCGAGATATGCCGTGATGGCATAGTGTGAAACAAAGGTGAAAAGGTGTGAAGTGGAGAAGTGGGAGGGTGTCAGAGGAAGATGCAAGGAAGGAGTTGCTTTGTTGATGAATGAGGTGTGGCAGAGTGGAATGAGAGACTACAAATGTGTCAGCTGGAGGTGTATGTATGTCAAGTTCAAGTCTGAGAAGGTGAAAGTGGCGGTCATTGTAGCATATGCACCATGTGAGGACAGGAGTGAGAGTGAGAAAGACAGATTTTGGGATGAGCTGGACGAATCAGTGGGAGAAATGCCCAGGAGCTATAAAGTGATCGTAATGGGGGGTATGAATGGAAGGGTAGGCAATGGTCCTAAGGATGACATAATGGGTTGTTATGGAGTACCAGGAGAAAATGATAATGGGAAGTGACTAAAGGATATGTGTCAGGAAAGGAGGTTGTGCATTTGTTACTCATATTTCAAACACAAAGATGAACATAAATATACATGGTATAGAGGGAATGAGGATCATGTTGAAAGAAGCCTGATTGATCACGTGCTCGTAGAGAGGTCGATGATGGGAATGGTTGCTGATATAAGGCCCGTGAGAGGACGATGTGGAGATCTGTTAGATCATATGATTGTGGTATGTAAGATGAAGCTGAGAGGAGTGAGGTGGATCAGGAGATTAAGTGTTGTGGAGAGAGTGGAATGAAGTGCTTGTTGGAGATATGTAAGAAGGCGTGGATGAGTGAAACTGCACCAGCAGAGTGGAAAAAGGCTGTGATTGTGCCCCTGTACTTATATGAGTGAAATTGTGCCAGCAGAGTGGAAAAAGGCTGTGATTGTACCCCGGTACTTATATGAGTGAAACTATGCCAGCAGAGTGGAAAAAGGCTGTGATTGTACCTCTGTACTTAAGGTGAGCAAAGTGAGTGCAAGAATTATCGTGGAATAAGTTTATTTAGTGTGGTAGGGAAGAATTATTATAAAGTAAGAGAGATACCAGAAGTCCTAGTGAGTGATGAACAGAGTGGCTGTAGGAGTGGCAGAGGATGTGTGGATCAAATATTTACAGTGAGGCAGATAGCAGATTAGGCTTGTGAGAAGGACCATGAGGTGTTTATGGCCATGGATCTGGAAAAAGCATACACAAAGTGGACAGAGAAAGATTGTGGAAAGTTTTGCGCATAGGTGTAGATGGTAAACTGCTAGGTGCCGTCAAAAGTTTTTATGATGGTAATGAAGCATGTAAGGGTTAATGGGCATCCAAGTGAATGGTTCACAATCGGTGTGGGCGTGCGACAAGGTTGTGTGATGCCCCCGTGATTGTTCAATATATATATGAATGGGGTGATGAGAGAAGTAAAAACACGAGTAATGGAGAGAGAGATGGCGTTGGTAATGAATGGTGATGGATGGAATATCTCTAATTTGTTGTATGCTGATGATGCAGTACTGCTTGCAAATACCGGACAAGAACTTGGTAGGCTAGTGCAGAGTTTTGCTGATGTCTGTGAGCATCATGCTTTGAGAGTAAATATAGAAAAGAGTAAAGTGATGATTATTGAGAGAGAAGGTGACTCCAAGTGCAATGTTACAGTGAATGGAGAGAAACTGAAATTGGTGAGAGAGTTCAAATACCTGGGTACAGTGATAGAAAAAGAGGAAAATGTGCAAAAGAAGTTGAAAGTCGAGTGACACATGGAAGGAAAGTAGCTGGTGCTATGAAGGCTTGAGTGTTGCAGATGCATGAGGCTTACATGAAGAAGAGTTAGTGCCAACTTTAACATATGGATGTGAGACTATGATGTGGCATGAAAATGAAAAGTCAAGAGTAAGAGCAGTGGAGATGGGACTGCTGAGGAATGTATGTGGAGTATAGAGGGTGGATAGGATACAAAATAATGTGATTCATGAAAGATGCAAAGTGAGGAAGTCGGTGGACATCAGAATTGAAGAGTGTACTGAGATGGAATGTGGAGAGAATGGATAACAATAGAGAGTTTATGTTGTGAGAATAAGTGCATGATCAGGGATTTTGGCACCCCTTTTTAACATGGCAGCGTTTGGATTGACTCTTTTGGATACGTTTATGTGAAGCTACAAAACGTGGTGAATGTGTTTGGCATATCTGATAGAACTGCCAGGATTCTGAGGGCTTGAATGATGAGTGAATGGAAGCATGGCCCATTGGACTGGGCAAATTTGGGCTGTCTGGACTTTGGTACTCCTCACTCTGCCGTAGGGTGGGAAAGGAGGTCCGGATGATGATGATGATGAGTTAAATACTTTATTACTGGATTTCAGATAATTAGGTGTGTATGATCCTATGTGGTGGTAATAAGTATAATATTTACTAATTGAAAGTGCAGATTCTGTGCCAATTCATTAATTTGTTGCACCCGAAAAGTTGTGACACTTTGGAACACACCCCTGACATGTACTTCTAATATAATGATACACAGCATATCAATGTAGGTAAAAAAATAAAAATACTTTTGTCTAAATTTTAATAATTGACTAAAATAGACTCTCTCACAACACAGTGCAGTCATACACCAAGACTTTGCAACAGTTATGCAGAAGTCATTTTTGCCATTAACAAGGATAAGTAACAGAGCTGAAGGCTGACTTGCCCTCACCAACTCAAGTATAAGACACACAACAGTGAGAAAAATACAGCATTATATTACATATTCTCTTCTTTTTACAACATTTTAGCCATTAACAGCACTTGTTAATGCCAAATTCTCAGTGGTAAACATCTTTTTCTCATTTACACTAGCAATGAACAATTGAGGCTAGTTTAATGAATTTAGTAATATTAATACCCTGTACAACTACTGCTAACTTTCATAGTGAACAGTGTACATCTGCCAGGGGGGGACAGAAGGTGCTTTACAATTCTGTTTAGGGAACACTCAGTATGATCCACAACACAAAACTGCTAGTTCTGGATAATATCAACTACAGTTTTGCTATACCATATCAAAGTAATGGTTGGGCATCAAAGAAATGGAAAAGTATTTAAGTTCAACTAGTCTGTAGTGCACTTAATTCTCAGTGTAACCTATTACTGGCTACTCATGAAAATTATAAAATCTGCTCTGTGAATCAATACAGAAGGCTAGAAATAACTTTTCCAGCATAGTTAATTAATTTTTTTTACTCAAACCGTACATCATGAGTTGAAAAATAATGGCTACATACAGATTAAAATGTTTCCAGCACTAGGTCTTCAACCTACAGTTTATGTTAAAGTGAAATTAGGATGCTGTAAATCAATTACATGAAATGAATGGGTGTAATTTACAATATGACCAATCTTTTCCATTAAATATTTTAAAATCAACCCATTTCACCACCAAAGGATCCAGAGACAGCAATCTACAACTGTTAGGATAAGTGAGACAAGATGCTACCATGAGGTTAAAATTGTGTGGTCTGTTGTAGAAAGTGAACAACTTTGCTATTCTGACTCGATCCTCCACTCTTGGTAGTTGGTGTAGTACATTTCTTGCAAGGTGTATTGCAGGGGAATAAGAAATGGGCTTTACAGTTGCCAAATAATAAAGGCAAATGGTAAATTTAAAGAGTAAGTTATTACAATAGACTGAGGTAGAGCTAAACCCAAAATAGCAGTTGTCCAGCAATCTTTACCAATCTAGTGTAGTGTGATCTAGTCGTAATGTTCCTTCAGTTTAGTGAGGAGAGCATCACAGGTCTTCTTTGCATCTCCGAGCAACATGTTGGTGTTTGGCTTGAAGAAGATGGGATTGTCTACAGCTGCATAGCCCACACCCAGGGACCGCTTCATCACAATTACCTGCCGGGCACACATCAGTTAGGACACAATTTTCAGTTAGTATGTAAGTTCTTCACCTGTGCGAGTGTCACCTTTCCTGGCACTGCAGAGAAAGAATGCAGTGCCAAGAAATGTGACACTTGCAGAGGTGAAGAACACCAAGAAGTGACTGAATACTGAGAAAGCAACTGGGGTTGATGAGGTGTATGCAGAGATGATTAAGTGTAAAGGAGAGAGTGGAATGAAGAACTTGTTGGAGATATGTAAGAAGGCATGGATGCACAAAACTGTGCCAGCAGAGTGGGAAAAGATTGTCCCCTGCACAAAAATAAAGGTGAGTGAAGTGAGTGGAAGAATTATTGTGGCATAAGTTTATTGACTATTGTAAGGAAGGCATATGGATGAATTATTATAAAGTAAAGGGAGATATCAGAAGTCCTAGTGAGTGATGAACAAGATGGCTTTAGGACTAGCAGAGGATGTGTGGACCAAATATATACAGTGAGACATAGTGAAGAAGGCTTGTGAGAAGGACTATAAGGTGTTTTTGGCATTTATGAATCTGGAAAAAGCATGCAACAAAGCAAACAGAGAACAGTTGAAGGTTTTGCATATGTTCGGTGTAGATGGTACACTGCTACGTACCATCAAGAGTTTTTATGATGGTAGTGAGGAATGTGTAAGGGTAAATGGGCATCTACGTGAATGGCTCATGATCAGTATGGGTGTGCGACAAGGTTGTGTGATGTCCCCATCTATCTATCTATTGCCAGACGCCTCAATCCGGCATGGGGTGGCCACAAACAAATCGCCTCCATGTCGCTCTGTCCCCTGCCATTTCACTACCCCACTCCCAACTCACACCCTCCTCTCTCATGTACCTCTCCACTCCATCCCTCCATCTCATCCTCGGCCTCCTCCTCCCTCTCACCCCCTCCACCTCACTCACATACACTCTCCTCGTCAGTCTTTCACTCTCCATCCTCTCCACATGCCCAAACCACCTTAACATGTTTCTCCTAACGCTTCCTATCACATCCACGACCACACCACAACGCTCCTTCACTTCCTCATTTGTTAGTCTGTCTCTCCATGTGACTCCACATGCTCCTCTCAAATAACTCATTTCCACTGCTCTCACTCTTGACTTCTGTCCTTCCAACAGGGTCCAAGCTTCACTTCCATATGTCAGAGTTGGTATCACAATACTGTCATGTAACAACTTTTTCACTTCCATGCTCACCTCCCTGTTTCTTATCACTGCTTTCAACGAACCAGCAACCTTCCTTCCCTGCTGCACCCTTTCAAGCACTTCACCCTCCAGACTACCATCCTTACTCATCACACTGCCCAAGTACTTAAATGCACTCACATTCTCCATATCCTCCCCATCCAATCTCACTGTACATTCACTAGCTTCACTTCTCTCGAAGACCATCACTTTACTCTTCCCTACATTCACCTTTAGATTCCGTTTCTTACACACTCTCCTAAACTCATCTACCAAGCCTTGCAGCTCCCCTTCGTCTCTGCTCAACATCACAGTATCATCTGCAAACAACAGTACAGGGAGTTTCCAAACACTGCCCTCTCTCATTAGGGCCGCTCCAACATCCACTGCCCGACCTTGTATCTCTTTTATAATCCCATCCATGTACAGATTGAACAACCATGGAGACATGACACATCCTTGTTTCAATCCAACCTTCAAAAGGAAAGATTCACTCAGTTTGCCATCCACATGCACTGCAGCCTTAGCACCCTTATACATACTCTTCACTGCCTTCAACAACTTCCCATATTGTATTCTTAATACTTGCCATCCACTCCATATATTCTTAATACTTTCCCATGGTTGTTCAAAATAAATATGGATGGGGTGTTGAGAGAAGCTAAAACACGAGTAATGGAGAGAGGGATGGTGTTGATTATGAATGGTGATGGATGGAATACCTCAAATTTGTTGTATGCTGATGATGCTGTGCTACTTGCAAATACTGGACAAGACCTTAGTAGACTAGTGCAGAGTTTTACTGTGCCTTGAAAGTAAATGTAGAAAAGAGTAAAGTGATGGTAATCGAAAGAGAAGGTGACTCCCAGTGTGATGTTACAGTGAATGGAGAGAGACTGGAAATGGTGAGTTTAAATGCCTGGGCACAGTGATAGAAAAGAGAGGAAAATGTGCAAAAGAAGTGGAAAGTAGAGTGACACAAGGAAGGAAGATAGCTGGTGCTATGAAGGCTTTGATAAGAATCAGAGGCTTGAGTGTTGCAGATGTCAACTTTGACATACGAAAGTGAGACTATGGTGTGGCATGAAAATGTAGTCAAGAGTGAGAGCAGTGGAGATGGGACTGCTGAGGAATGTATGTGGAGTACAGAGAGTGGATACGATACAAAATACAGTATGACCTCAATGCAACGGACTTCAGTACAATGGAATTCGCTTTTTTCAGAGTCAAGGAGCCACTGGGAATAATTTCTTGTATATCAGGAAAACTCCCCAAAAGCTAAAAGCGGTCCAGACACCCTAACCTCGCGGCAGGGGGGCCATATAGTCCGTGCGGTTTGTGTGTTAATGCGTTGGTTGGTGGTGGGCTGGCAGCATCGCTATTGTTCTAAGTGTACAGTACAGTATTTGAAAAGTGTTTAAAATTAAGTTATACAAATAATGTTCTTTCTGAATGCTAAAAAATTAGAAAAGGGGTCTGCATTAATATTAAGACATAAAGCTTTAATCACATGGCGAGCGGTTTGCACGTTCGTGCATCGGTTCGTGGTGAGCTGGCGGTGTCACTGTTTTTCCTCCATATCATTTCCCCCCACATCATTTTCCCAAAATCCCTGATATACTGCTCGACGGTGGCAAGTGATAAGTGAAATATACAGACAAAGTGAACATATTAGTTTGTAAGATCGTAAAAATTAAGGTGTATAAAGTGTACAGTACAGTATTTGAAAAATGCTTAAAATTAAGTACACCACATGGCACGCAAGGTAGAAGCTACACCAAGTCCCGTCCCATGATTCAGCTCTTCCCTGTGAAGACAACTGGGACGATGATTCACTGTTCCTTGACGATGACCCTGAAGATAATGGGTAATGATTTTGAAGGATTTGCTCTGAAGAATCCTTCATCAGGTGATGAATGATGATAAACACCAGGCCAGGTGGTGGGACAGAGAATGGTGAGCCAAGTGAGTCGGAATGGTTACATAAGAAAACTTTTTTTTTTAATTACTTTTGAGTTTTATTGTCCAAGCCTTGCTTAAATTTTACTGTGTTATGCAATAAATTATTTATAGTGGAATTTGAGAAAAAATAAGAGGCAAATGAGTTTGCCACGAGTCAGAATGAACTAGTGGAGGTGAAGCAGGATGGTGGCTATAATGATTTTAATAAATGAAAATATCTTATTTTGTGTGTTACATATGGCCATTATCGAGTCTAAACCTTGCTAAAATTATACTGTGTAATGGAACAAATTATTTTTAGTGGCATTTTAGTAAAGCTAAGAGGCAAAAGGGATATTGCCACTAGCTAGAAGGAACTGGTGGGGTGAAGCAAGATGGTGGCCATGACACTTCATGTATGAAAATTATCTTCCTGTGAGTTACAATGGGCTTTATTGAGTCTAAACTTTACTAAAATTGTACTGTGTTATGCGATAAATTACTTATAGTGGCATTTGAGAAAAGTTAAGAGGCAAATGGGTTAATGCCCCGATTTAGAAGGAAATGGGGGAGTGAAGTAGGATTGTGGCCATAACGCTTTTCATGTATGAAAATATCTTAGCAGGGGGAAGTCCATATGTCACTTTTCTCGGAGTTTTTTTTTTTTTCCCCCCGGAATGACTTGGGCCCCAATTAGTCTGTTCTAGTGAGGTTTTACTGTACAGGCAAACCCCAATTTATGATAACCCTACCTGGAATAGTGATGGGGGTAGAAATACCACCCTACCCCACCTCATAGGCCTACCCCCCAGTTTTGTGAAGGGTTTTCATTTTTTTCCCCACTCCACTCACTCAATGTAGTGCTGCTTTCAAGTTTCTGCCCTTTCCTCTCATCCATTCTTCTTTCCTTCCATCCTCTTCTGTCTTTCTTTCCTTCATTCTCTCCTCGTACTTCTGCCTACACGCCCTCTTCTGTCTTTCTTTCTCTCATTCTTTCCTCTTCCTTCTGCTTGTGGGTGACTCTACACTGAGTGACAAGCCAAATGGTTTCCTGTACACCAGGAAACCATTTACTAAGCTGGGTGGTAACCATATAACCAAACTTTGGTGCCTGGTGGTTTAGTGGGTAATTAAGGCGCTCCAATCGGATTGAACCGATGAAGGTTTATATCCAAGGGGTGGTTGGGGTTTATTGCTCACGTAATGCCACTCAGGGATGAGTGAGGCTTGTCACTCTCATCTTAAAAGTCAGGACCAACTTGCCTAGCCACGGGTTCCTAAGCTCCTCATAGGGCGACATAGGATTGGATGATGGATGGATGAATGATTATATTTTAGACTTACATTTTGTGTTTCCTTGAAAGCAGTGATAAGAAACAAGGAAGTGAGCAAGGAAGTGAAAAAGCAACTACATGACAGTATTGTGATACCATCTCTTAACATATGGAAGCGAAGCTTGGACCTTGTTGGAGGGATGGAAGTCTAGAGTGAGAGCAGTGGAAATGAGTTATTTGAGAGGAGCATGTGGAGTCACATGGAGAGACAGACTGAGAAATGAGGAAGTGAAGGAGCACTGTGGTGTGGATGTGATAGGAAGCATTAGGAGAAACACACACTGATGTGATTTGGCCATGTGGAGAGGATGGAGAGTGGAGACTGACGAGGAAAGTGTATGTGAATGAGGTCAAAGGGGGAAGAGGGAGGGGGTGGCCGAGGATAAGATAGAGGGATGGAGTGGAGAGGTATATGAAGGAAGGGGGTGTGAGGTGGGAGCAGGGCAATGAAATGGTGGGGGACAGGGCGACATAGAGGCAATTTGTTTGAGGCCATCCCTTACGGGACTAAGGTGTCTGGCAATAGATTTTGTGTTTAGGTTGATTTAATTTTTTTTTAGACTTAATGTGTTTTAGTCATAGATGGAATGAACACTGTCATTTGGGTTACGGATTCTCGCCCATCTGACGAGGTACAAAAACGGCGTGGAAAACTATGTGACTCTATCTATCTATTGCCAGACGCCATAATCCTGCAACGGGTGGCTACTTGGCTTTGAGTTACAGTATTTGTTTTACAGGGAGGGGCACTAACCCTCCACCAACCCACTTATTGACACATAAGGAGCACATATGGTTTGGTTATATGGTTATCACCCAGAATGTAAATGGTTTCTTAGCTTACAGGAAACCATTTGGCTTGTCACTCAATGAAAAGCCACCTGTAAAGGAAAGAAAAGCAATAAGAAATGACAGGAAAGATGGGAGAAATAGGAAGAGAGGAGGGCAGGCACAGAAAAAGAATGATAATGGCTAAGGAAGAAGTAGGCAGCACTACATCAATTGAGTGGATGATGGTTGCCATGTTTGACCACAGAACTGTCATAATAATTTTAAATATTAATAATTATGACAACCTTAGAGAGTAAATATTTCAAGCACTGATGAAAACTGTGATATCGATAAATCATGTGTTTACCTTCGGGTTGTTCAAGGAAAAACGCTTTGAAAATACAGAGGAATTTCTAAATAAATGTTGGAAAATAAGGGAGAAGAAAATAAAGAGGCTCAGCAACCAGAACAGTCATAAAAATGATGAGGCCACTGAAAAGGCTTTCCCAATCTCATCATCAATCACATTCCCCGTCAACAGAATTCCCCGTCAAAACATCGATTCTCTGTTGCAACAATTCACACCTTGGACGATTCTGCGTCATTCATACATTATTATTATTATGCATAACAGATGTTTATTTAACTGTCCCGGACTGTTTGATGGTGGGATTGTATACAATGCTGCTACTTCTTCTCTACCGAGTTTGAATATTAGACGGAGATCACATTCTCCAGTGACCCTGACTGAGTGCATGTGAGACAGGCACTGGTTTTAGGCATAGGTTAGTTTTTTTCAGCTGTTAGGTCATTTAGATTGGCTTTAAACTTTTTTTTGGACTCATTTGGGTGGGTTTAGGACTTAGCTGAGGGGGGAACACAAGGCTCAAAAACACATCCCTATACTGTACTTTACATGTTAAATCTACCCCAAGATACGATACCCTGCCTAGCAATGGGTTTTTACTCAACCAAATGCATTGTTAAACCAGGGTATGCCTGTAATGTTATCTGTGAAAGATGCGGAATGAGGAAGTCTATGGACACCAGAATCGAAGTGAGTATGCTGACATGGTATGGTCATGAGAAGAGCATGGATAACAGAGTGGTGAAAAAGGTATATCAGCGCGAATTTGAAGGAAGGTAGAGACGAGGTAGACTAAGGAGAAGGTGGAGGGATGTGGTGGATGAGTGTGTGAGGAAGGAAGGTATGGAAGTTGGTATGGCTAGCAGACTGACAAGAGATCAAGCTGGCTAGATGAGAGTTGTATGAAGAAGTGCATGATCAGGGATTTGGCACCCCATTTTAACGTGACAGTGTTCAGATTGATTCTATCGGATAGGTTTACACGAAGCTACAGAATGTGGTGAAAGTTTTTGGCGAATCAGATAGACCCAGGATTCCGGGGGCTAGAATGATGAGTGAATGGAAGCGTGGCCCATTGGAGTGGGCAAACTTGGACTGTCTGATGATCCAACTCCTCACCCTGCCCAAGGGTGGGAAAAGAGGTCCAGATGATGATGATGTAAGTTCTTTTTATAGGTCACCTGTCTGATATTCTTTGCTGTTAGAGCCTGTACACTGTAAAGAAATACAGTGCAACATAATTTGAATGCCTAAATTTCAGACACATCTAAAGTTCTATCTATCTATCTAATACCAGACGTCTTAATCCCATACGGGGTGGCCACAAACATATTGCCTCCATGTCGCCCTGTCTCCCGCCATTTCACTGCCCTGCTCCCAGCTCACACACCCCTCTCTCATATACCTCCCCACTCCATCCCTCCATCTCATCCTTGGCCTCCCCCTCCCACTCACTCACATACACTCTCCTCATCAGTCTCTCATTCTCCATCCTCTCCACATGGCCAAACCACCTCAATGTGTTTCTCCCAACATCCACACACCACACCACAACGCTGCTTCACTTCCTCAATTGTCAGCCTGTCTCTCCATGCGACTCCACTTGCTCCTCTCGAATAACTCATTTCCACTGCTCCCACTCTTGACTTGTGTCCCTCCAACAAGGTCCAAGATTCACTTTCATATGTTAAGAGTTGGTATCACACTACTGTCATGTAGTAACTTTCTCAATTCTATACTCACTTCCCTGTTTCTTATCACTGCTTTCAAGGAACCAGCAACCTTTCTTCCTTGTACCCTTTCAAGCACTTTACCCCCTAAACTTCCATCCTTACTCATCACACTACCCAAGTACTTAAATGCACTCACATTTTCCATTTCCTCCTCATCCAATCTCACTGTACATTCACTGACTTCACTTCTCTCAAAGACCATAACTTTACTCTTCCCTATATTCACCTTTAGATTCCATTTCTTACACACTCTCCCAAACTCATCCACTAAGTCTTGTAGCTCCCCTTTGTCTTCACTTAACAACACAGTATCATCTGCAAACAACAGTACAGGGGTTTCCAAACACTACCCTCTCCCATTAGGGTCGCTCCAACATCCACTACCCTACCTTGTATCTCTTTTATAACCCCATCCAGATACAGATTGAACAGTCATGGAGACATGACACATCCCTGTTTTAATCCAATCTTCAAACAGAAAAGCACACTCAGTTCACTCTCCACACGCACGTCAGCCTTCAAATACCATAATTTATGAAGTCACTGTCACTTTCATTTCCCAAAATTAAATCACCGCAGAAACAAGCATCAAGCATCCAAAACTGACAGATACATTTATCCAGTACTGACTGACCTTACTTGCAAGTGTCTGGTCATCCCATAATAAATGTCTTTCCTCCTTACCAAGCTCTTTATTCTTTGATTTATTTTAAACATTACTGAAATTTCATCTAATTATGCTATCAAAAGTGTCCTAATTGTAAGTGACTGGTGCACTGCTGTGAAAAGAAAAGGATGCAACACAACAAACCAGCCACAAGTATGTAGTGCAAGCACATGCTAAGAAACAATTGTGGTGATGAAAACACGACCACTCACAACATAAAAACGTGATAATACTGAATATAAAATATCTGTAGCCTCCAGCCTGAAACAAGTAAGTAACTGTCCTTGCATGTGTTCTCAAAAGTAGTCATGTGTTGGCCACACAACAGTAAATGACATTACAAAGCAATGGCATACGATTCTAAAGTTCTATGCCGAATGAAACTACAGTAAATATCCCGTAACCACAAAGCACCACTTGTCAGATGTCATTTCTATCTATCTATCTATTGCCAGACGCCATAATCCCGTAATGGGTGACCATTTGACTCTGAGTTATTTGTTTTACAGGGAGGGGCAGTTTTGCAAATATAATTGTTCATAAGCAGCTATCATCTAAAATACTATTTCTTTTTAATTATTTGTGTCATTGCTACACCAATGTGCAACTGATATGTGAGTAAATTACCATTAAACTCCACACTAAAGATGAACCTCCAACTTCTCTTCCCCCCCCCCCCCCCCCACACACACACGGAGGTAGTGTCAGAGTCAACACGTCTTGTCTCCTTGCCCTGTGCTGGCCACCCTTGGCCACAACTGACCACACCGAAATAGTACCTTTAGATGAGTGTGCACGTGCACACACCTGTTACATCACGAGTGATGACGTCACCGGAAGAGTCCTGTGGTGTGCAGCCGGGGGCCCGGGCAGTTCGTGGTGTTTACGCAGAGCGTAGTTCGACATAATGGCGTCTTGCTCAACTAAGTGGCCTCCAAAACTTGAAAATGATTCTGCTTATGAGAGTTGGAAGAAGGACATTGACATTTGGTGCGAACAGACGGATTTACCGAAAGAAAAGCAAGCCTTAGCTATTCACCTGTCACTGTCTGGGAGAGCGAGGGTGGCGTCTTCGGAAATTGATGCAGCTGAATTGAAACAAGAGAATGGTGTTCAGACCCTGCTGAAAAAACTAGACAGTTTATTTCTCGTGGACAAAGGACGTCAGCAGTTTGCAGCTTTTCATGAATTGTACAACTTCAGAAGAGCCGGTGATATGAAAATTCGTACGTTCGTGGCAGAATTTGAGCATGTTTATTTCAAGTTTACGAAACAGGAAACGGCACTGCCAAATTCTGTGATGGTTTTTAAGCTCTTGGCTGCATGCAAACTTTCAGACAGTGAGCAACAACTAGTGATGTCCGCGATAACTGAGGTGACATACGAAAACATGAAATCTGCCCTGAATCGTATTTTTGCTGGTGAAATTGGCGGGCAGAATGATGCATCAGTGTCTACCAGGGAGGTGAAGAGCAAACCAGTATTTTGGAGTGACGATGTTGGGGGTGAGGAAACGTTTTATGTTAGAGGTACTCGACGAGGACGGAGAATGTTGCGGAGTGGTGCAGTACGTGATCAAGGTCGAGGTGGTGGCCGATATTCAACTGTATCTGCTAGAATTCCCCAACACTCATCCATCGGCAGGAGGCAGAACCCACTTGGGTCTGATGGAAAGGTATCGAGGTGTTTAGTATGTGATTCTAGGTTTCACTGGGGACATGACTGTCCGGATGCATAGTGCATATCGGGTGTTGATGGTACTCTCACAAAAGTCTATGTACTGGATACGTAGTGTGTATCAGATGCCAACAGACCATCCAGCTTCGTCCTTGGAATCTTTTATCAAATTAAGAAGATAGGACGAGAGTGTTAGTGCATATTGCTGTTACTGTGTGTGTGCCCGCAAACACCTGTTACGTCACGAGTGATGACGTCACCGGAAGGGTCCTGCGGTGTGCAGCTGGGGGCCCAGGTCAGTTCGCGGTGTGAGGCCGGTGAGTGCGGTTTGCCTTCTAATAATGATTATGCTATATAAATGCATCTCAGGGAAAGAGAAAATAGACATAAATGAATATAGCGGTAGGTGGGGGTGCTCACAATCCACTCACTCAATGTAGTGCTGCTTTGGGTGTCTGCCCTTTCCTCTCTTCCATCCTTCCTCTTCTGTCTATCTTTCCTTCACTCTTTCCACTTTCTTCTGCCTACGGATGACTTTACACTCCCCCGTCTGTCTTTCTTTCCTTCATTCTTTCCTCTTCCTTCTGCCTATGGGTAATTCTACATTGAATGACAAGCCAGATGGTTGCCTGTACACCAGGAAACCATTTACAATGCTGGGTGGTAACCATATAACCAAATTTGGGTGCTTGGTGGTTTAGTAGGTAATTAAGGTGCTCCAATCGGATTGAGCCTGTGTAGGGTTATATCCAAGGAGTGGTTGGGGTTTATTGCTCACGTAATGCCATTCAGGGATAAGTGAGGCGGGACACTCTCATCTTAACCCTTTCGCACACCATAAGTTTTATTAAGTTTCACTGTTCACGATTTTACTTGCCTCTCATCTTAACCCTTTCGCACACCATAAGTTTTATCAAGTTTCACAGCTCACGATTTTACTTGCCCACACCCGCCACCAGGCCACCCGCACGATGCAAATTGCACGTATTCTTGCCTTATTTGCACCACCCAAACCTCTAAATATTGCCCTGAAACTCACATCATCTTATTCGCTGATGTTTGTTCTAGCTGATAAGCCAAAAGAAAAACCAGAAAAATATGAATAAAAGTACATTAGGCCGCCGTGAATAAACATTTCGGAACATTGATCACACTTCCCAACATCGTCGTTCGAGTGTTTTCCATCATACAGAAAAATTTTGTTATAAGTTTTGATAGAGAATTTCATTGGCTTTCTAATGAGGTGTCTGGTTGCGATGTGATTTGTAGTTTTCGAGAAAATAGCCAAAAACTAAAAGCCATTTTTGTAAAAAAATTGATTTTTGTTCAGGGAGGTATACTGCAGAAGTTTTCTTGCACACCTTATGTTTTTATTACATAATCTTATGTAGAATTTCATAAGCTTTCTCCTGATACCTTTTTGTTTTGATACGCCTCATAGTTTCCGAGTAAATTGCAAAAAACTACAGGGTACTTACGGCCGCGGTGCACTTTCGTCACGCGTGCACAATAACCGCCTACGTAACCACAACTTTTCATTAGAAAAATTACATACTTACGTCCTGTACATACGTAGAATTCACTGATCTTTATCATGGTTCTTACAGGAAATCGATACATTAAATAATTTTGGAGTAAATGGACGACAAAGATTAAACACTCTTCCTCGCCCACAAGTGAGCTAAAAACGCTCAATTTCCCTGCCTCATGAATACTTACATATTTTCACTAGTTAGGTTTTATTATTATTTTTTTTTTTTACTCAAATTATACACGTGAAATATCATAAGCTCTTTGACAGTGCTCTCAGTAACTCAACATGACCACTAGTCTTTTTGCTAGGTACTGATACTGAAGCTGAACTTTCTTCCATCTCATATGTGTATATGTAAAAAACAATACTTATTTGTGAAAAAAATATAGAAATGGAGAAATAGGTCAATATACAAATCAACAAAATATGGATAACTCACTTGCTCCAGAGGTGTTGAGCTGCTGGCAGGAACTTGAAGGAATTGACGATGAGTTAGGTAGTGTGTGTGTATTTACCTATTTACCTATTTGTAGTATACAGGAATTGAGCTAAGCTCGTGTTGTCCCGTCTCCATATCTACATTCATCTAATCTAGTTTTAAATACATGAATGTTTTTCGCCTGCACCACCTCTTCGTCTAAGTCATTCCAAATACTTATGCTTCTATTCGGGAAACTGAACTTTTTGAGATCATTGAGACATCTACTTTTCCTCAACTTGAAGCCATGACCTCTTGTTCTTCCATCATCCAACACAAAAAGATCTTCTCTATCCACCCTTTCTAATTCTCTTACATTTCTAAATATCGTGATCAAGTCACCTCTTTCCCTTCTCTCGTGCAATGTTGGTAACTTCAGTTTTTCCAATCTCTCCTCGTAGGTGAGTTCCCTTAAACACGGTATCATCTTCGTTGCCATCCGTTGGACCCTTTCTAGTTTATCAATATGCTTCTTCAAATGAGGTGACCATACCACCGCCGCATACTCTAGTCTTGGTCTTATCATGGCCACTATCAACTCCCTCAACATTTCCTCATCCATATAATTAAAAGCCACTCTCATGTTGGTCAGTAATCCATAAGTTCCCCCAATAATTTTGTTTATATGCTTTTCTGGTGACAAGTCATCCCGAATAATCACTCCCAAATCTTTCTCATCCTTTCTTTTACTAATCATCTCATTGCCCATTTTATATGTCCAGTGTGGTCTTCTTTCACTTATACCCATTTCTAATACATGACACTTCTTGGCATTAAAGTCCATTTTCCAAGTCTGGCTCCAGCTGTGTATTTTGTCCAAGTCCTCTTGCAGTTCTTTACAACTATCAATACATTTAATATGTTTCATAATTTTAGCATCATCTGCAAACATACTCATGTAACTATTCAAACCCTCTGGCAAATCATTTACATATATCAGAAACTTACTGGGACCAAGACAGAGCCCTGGGGTACTCCACTAGTCACATTTCTCCATTGTGATACCTTGTCTCTTATTACTGTTCTCATCTGCCTTCCTATCAAATAATCTCCTATCCACTTTAATAGTTTCCCATGCACCCCTCCAAATGTCCTCAACTTCCACAATAGTCTCTTATAGGGTACCCTGTCAAATGCTTTCTTAAGATCCAGATAGACACAGTCTGCCCATCCCTCTCTCTCCTGTACGACATCTGTTACCCTACTGTAGAAACTTAGTAGGTTAGTAATACATGATCTTCCTTCCCTAAAACCAAACTGTCTTGGTGTTATCACTTCATTTTCTTCTAAATACTTTATCCATCTTTTTCTAATAACTTTCTCACAGATTTTACAAACAATACTAGTAAGTGACACAGGTCTATAATTAAGTGGATCCTCCCTATCTCCTCCCTTAAAGATTGGCACAATACTTGCTCTTTTCCAATCTTTAGGTAACTGTCCATTTTCAAGCGAGGTTTTGATAATGACATAAACTGGCCACACTAACTGGTCGGCACATTCCTTCAGGATCCATCCAGCCACACCATCTGGTCCCATTGCTTTTCTCACATCCAAATCCTTCATCAGCTGTAGCACCTCATCCATGTCAACTGTAATTTCGGTCATTCTCGTCAGCCTGGGTTCCCTTTCAGGCTCCCTAAATTCGTCTTCCGATACATAAACTGACTGTAGCTTGTTGTTCATTATTTCACACAAGTCTTCCTCTCTTTCGTATGTTTCATCTCCATCCCTCAGTCGCATTATACTGTCCTTAACTTTCATTTTGCCATTTACAAACCTATAAAATAGTTTCGGCTCTTTTTTACAGTTAGATACAATATCTTTTTCGTATTTCCTTTCCTCTTCTCTCCGTATCCTTACATATTCATTTCTAACCTGCTTGTACTCCTCCCAGGCCCTTTCACTATACCTTCTTCTCACTTTCTTCCATGCTTTTTTTCTTGCCTCTTGTGCCATCCTACATCTGTTGTTAAATCATTCTTTCTTCCTTTCCATAGATGCAAAAAATTTTGGGACATACTTAGTAACTCCTGTTTTATATACTTCTATCAAAAACTCATATTTCTCATCAACATTTGTGATCATATTCATTTTACTTCATTCTACATTTTGGAAAAAATTTCTCAGGGAAGCAAAGTCTGCCTTCCCATAATAGTATCTATTTTCTCTGTGTTTTTCATCTCTTTCTCCTTCCCTCACTCCTACCACGTCCATCTCAATTATTGTGTGTGTGTGTGTGTGTGTGTGTGTGTGTGTGTGTGTGTGTGTGTGTGTGTGTGTGTGTGTGTGTGTGTGTGTGTGTGTGTGTGTTTGTGTGTGTGTGTGTGTGGCGTATTCTCTGTTCCTTGCACCACGTTTGCCTAACACATGTGATGCACACAATAGATTTCTCCATGAACATTCGCTGCACTACATATGTATATAATGTCATATATGTGTCGCTGTGTGGCATATTTTCTTGTCTGATCATTACGCAACTTTCCGCTGTCAGTATATCTATCTATTGCCAGGCGCCTCAATCCCGCACGGGGTGGCCACAAACAAATCACCTCCATGTCGCTCTGTCCCCCGCCATTCCACCACCCCTCTCCCAACTCACACCCCCTTCTCTTATGTACCTCTCCACTCCATCCCTCCATCTCATCCTCGGCCTCCCCCTCCCTCTCGCCCCCTCCACCTCACTCACATACACTCTCCTCGTCAGTCTTTCACTCTCCATCCTCTCCACATGCCCAAACCACCTTAACGTGTTTCTCCTAACGCTTCCTATCACGTCCACAGCCACACCACAACGCTCCTTCACTTCCTCATTTCTTAGTCTGTCTCTTCATGTGACTCCACAAGCTCCTCTCAAATAACTCATTTCCACTGCTCTCACTCTTGACTTCCAACAGGGTCCAAGCTTCACTTCCATATGTTACAGTTGGTATCACAATACTGTCATGTAACAACTTTTTCACTTCCATGCTCACCACCCTGTTTCTTATCACTGCCTTCAATGAACCAGCAACCTTCCTTCCCTGCTGCATCCTTTCAAGCACTTTACCCTCCAGACTTCCATCCTTACTCATCACACTACCCAAGTACTTAAATGTACTCACATTCTCCATATCCTCCCCATCCAATCTCACTGTACGTTCACTGGCTTCGCTTCTCTCGAAGACCATCACTTTACTCTTCCCTACATTCACCTTTAGATTCCGTTTCTTACACACTCTCCCAAACTCATCTACCAAGCCTTGCAGCTCCCCTTTGTCTTCACTCAACAACACAGTATCATTTGCAAACAACAGTACAGGGAGTTTATAAACACTGCCTTCTCTCACTACGGCCGCTCCAACATCCACTGCCCGACCTTGTATCTCTTTTATAACCCCATCCATGTACAGATTGAACAACCATGGAGACATGACACATCCTTGTTTCAAACCAACCTTTAAATGGAAAGATTCACTCCAACCTTCAAATGGAAAGATTCACTCAGTTTGCCATCCACATGCACTGCAGCCTTAGCACCCTCATACATACTCTTCACTGCCTTCAACAACTTCCCATCCACTCCATATATTCTTAATACTTTCCACAAACCTTGTCTATCCACCCTGTCATATGCTTTCTCCAAATCCATGAAGGCTGCATACAACTTCTTGCTCTCCTCTAGAAACTTTTCCACTAAAGATCTAAGAATCAATATCTGGTCTACACAACCTCTTCCCTTCCTAAAACCTCCCTGATCTTCTCCATCTAATTCCTCTGTTATTTCCCCAACTCTGTCAATAAGTATCCTACCATATACTTTTCCTATTACACTGAGAAGGCAAATGCCCCTATGATTACCACACACTGCTTTTTCCCCTTTTCCTTTGTACAGAGGAATAATTATGCCTGACTTCCAATCCTCCGGGACTCTACCCCCCTCCCACGCCAATCTGCACACCTTCCACATCCATTCTATTACTATCTCTCCCCCATGCTTCAGCATTTCACCACACACTTCATCAATTCCTGGGGCTTTCCCCATTTTAACTTTCTTCATTGCTTCCACCGCTTCCATCCTACTGATTTCTTCTTCTCTTCTCACAACCCTCCTTCTCCCCACCATTCCCCAGCAGCCAGTCAATGCAGGCAATATTTCTCGGTGAACACTCGTTGGACTATTTTATACGTATATTTCACACTGAACCATATGCAATATAAAACATTATCACATGATTCCATCCCAGCCTCTTCTGTTATTCCCTTCCTTACTGTATGGCATGTGAGAGCACCTGCTCCCTTAGCAACTAATGCATATGTCTGTGTATCTCTATGGCATTACATAATGCCTGCTATGGTAGGTCAGTCATTTCACTAATCCAGGCACTATGTTTCACAGATATAAGTAATGGCTTCACTATAAGGGTAAAATACAACATTTTACAGGCAGGGTGAGTGGAAACCCCGCTATAACAAACCAGACTCCTGCCTCTACGCCTAATGGCTAGTAATGGGCCCCAATGCTTTACAAACAATATATCTATGTTCAATACACATAATCACTTCACAGTATAGTAAAAAACACTATACAATCACAATATTTCAATAATGGCTTCAGCCTCGGGTGGGAGGGGGAAATTGGCGGATTTAAAGGGACAACTCAACACAGCATGACCCTGCTGTCTGGCTGCTAGTGGAGCACTGAAATTCTGTCACTACATCCAGGCACATATGAGCCATTGCAGTGTTGCCAAGGTCTTACCTCGGGAGAGACACATGGCTGCTAGAACGGTACAAAATTTGACGCAAATTGACCGAATTTTTTTTTTTTTTTTTTTTTGCATTTTCACGCGATTTGA
>JAGKTI010000237.1:0-26965 GCA_018397915.1 Birgus latro | reverse complement strand
ATGTGATGCACACAATAGATTTCTCCATGAACATTCGCTGCACTACATATGTATATAATGTCATATATGTGTCGCTGTGTGGCATATTTTCTTGTCTGATCATTACGCAACTTTCCGCTGTCAGTATATCTATCTATTGCCAGGCGCCTCAATCCCGCACGGGGTGGCCACAAACAAATCACCTCCATGTCGCTCTGTCCCCCGCCATTCCACCACCCCTCTCCCAACTCACACCCCCTTCTCTTATGTACCTCTCCACTCCATCCCTCCATCTCATCCTCGGCCTCCCCCTCCCTCTCGCCCCCTCCACCTCACTCACATACACTCTCCTCGTCAGTCTTTCACTCTCCATCCTCTCCACATGCCCAAACCACCTTAACGTGTTTCTCCTAACGCTTCCTATCACGTCCACAGCCACACCACAACGCTCCTTCACTTCCTCATTTCTTAGTCTGTCTCTTCATGTGACTCCACAAGCTCCTCTCAAATAACTCATTTCCACTGCTCTCACTCTTGACTTCCAACAGGGTCCAAGCTTCACTTCCATATGTTACAGTTGGTATCACAATACTGTCATGTAACAACTTTTTCACTTCCATGCTCACCACCCTGTTTCTTATCACTGCCTTCAATGAACCAGCAACCTTCCTTCCCTGCTGCATCCTTTCAAGCACTTTACCCTCCAGACTTCCATCCTTACTCATCACACTACCCAAGTACTTAAATGTACTCACATTCTCCATATCCTCCCCATCCAATCTCACTGTACGTTCACTGGCTTCGCTTCTCTCGAAGACCATCACTTTACTCTTCCCTACATTCACCTTTAGATTCCGTTTCTTACACACTCTCCCAAACTCATCTACCAAGCCTTGCAGCTCCCCTTTGTCTTCACTCAACAACACAGTATCATTTGCAAACAACAGTACAGGGAGTTTATAAACACTGCCTTCTCTCACTACGGCCGCTCCAACATCCACTGCCCGACCTTGTATCTCTTTTATAACCCCATCCATGTACAGATTGAACAACCATGGAGACATGACACATCCTTGTTTCAAACCAACCTTTAAATGGAAAGATTCACTCCAACCTTCAAATGGAAAGATTCACTCAGTTTGCCATCCACATGCACTGCAGCCTTAGCACCCTCATACATACTCTTCACTGCCTTCAACAACTTCCCATCCACTCCATATATTCTTAATACTTTCCACAAACCTTGTCTATCCACCCTGTCATATGCTTTCTCCAAATCCATGAAGGCTGCATACAACTTCTTGCTCTCCTCTAGAAACTTTTCCACTAAAGATCTAAGAATCAATATCTGGTCTACACAACCTCTTCCCTTCCTAAAACCTCCCTGTTCTTCTCCAACTAATTCCTCTGTTATTTCCCTAACTCTGTCAATAAGTATCCTACCATATACTTTTCCTATTACACTGAGAAGGCAAATGCCCCTATGATTACCACACACTGCTTTTTCCCCTTTTCCTTTGTACAGAGGAATAATTATGCCTGACTTCCAATCCTCCGGGACTCTACCCCCCTCCCACGCCAATCTGCACACCTTCCACATCCATTCTATTACTATCTCTCCCCCATGCTTCAGCATTTCACCACACACTTCATCAATTCCTGGGGCTTTCCCCATTTTAACTTTCTTCATTGCTTCCACCGCTTCCATCCTACTGATTTCTTCTTCTCTTCTCACAACCCTCCTTCTCCCCACCATTCCCCAGCAGCCAGTCAATGCAGGCAATATTTCTCGGTGAACACTCGCTGGACTATTTTATACGTATATTTCACACTGAACCATATGCAATATAAAACATTATCACATGATTCCATCCCAGCCTCTTCTGTTATTCCCTTCCTTACTGTATGGCATGTGAGAGCACCTGCTCCCTTAGCAACTAATGCATATGTCTGTGTATCTCTATGGCATTACATAATGCCTGCTATGGTAGGTCAGTCATTTCACTAATCCAGGCACTATGTTTCACAGATATAAGTAATGGCTTCACTATAAGGGTAAAATACAACATTTTACAGGCAGGGTGAGTGGAAACCCCGCTATAACAAACCAGACTCCTGCCTCTACGCCTAATGGCTAGTAATGGGCCCCAATGCTTTACAAACAATATATCTATGTTCAATACACATAATCACTTCACAGTATAGTAAAAAACACTATACAATCACAATATTTCAATAATGGCTTCAGCCTCGGGTGGGAGGGGGAAATTGGCGGATTTAAAGGGACAACTCAACACAGCATGACCCTGCTGTCTGGCTGCTAGTGGAGCACTGAAATTCTGTCACTACATCCAGGCACATATGAGCCATTGCAGTGTTGCCAAGGTCTTACCTCGGGAGAGACACATGGCTGCTAGAACGGTACAAAATTTGACGCAAATTGACCGAATTTTTTTTTTTTTTTTTTTTGCATTTTCACGCGATTTGAGGTCCTGTGCTTTGGCACACCACACCACATGAAACGCAATTGCGGTCCCGTGCGCGAAAGGGTTAAATGTCGGGACCAACTTGCCTAGCCCCAGGTTCCTACGCTCCTCATGGGGCAACATCGGATTGGATGATGGATGGATGAAAAAACTACATAAAAAGAAAAGTGATAAAGATGTACAGAAATTCAGTTTCCCAAATAGGGCAACTGATCAGTGGAATGCACTACTGAACGAAACAGTGTGCGCCAAAACTACAATATTCATAAATTTAAGGATATGTATGATAAAAATGGTTTAATACACAGAACAGTATGAGACTGACTCATTCCTGTAAAGATACAATTAGGTAAGAACACACACACACACACACACACACACACACACACACACACACACAATGTACACATCACATCACTTTTTGAGATTTTTTATATCTTACAATATTGCAAACTAGTTAGTAAGTCTGGCCTCTTCTGAACTATGGCACTGTGCAGTAACTGTATTATCATTTTAACTCTACAGTCTTTAATCACACCACCACCAGGCAGATTGAGTCTCTATCAACAACTCTATCAACATAAAGTTCTCATCATCACCTTCAGTTTGGCCCTTCTTTTTCTTACCTACTGCTGAGATAAGGAAGCTCAAAATAAATACTGCAGTTGCAGATATTCTCAAGAAGCTAATTGGAAGAGGACTGACAATAAATTAAGCATCTGTAAGGCAGAATGTAACATCTGATCCTGGTGACTGCCAGCCATTTTTACTTACATGAGGAGGCCCCTGGCTGACAAAGTGTTTACAGATCCTTTTGTGGGGAGGAGTGCCACCAAAGAATTTTGCTGTGGTTACTACCACACAATTTTTTCAGCTGAGGGAAACTCATCCTTGACAGTGTTCTGAGTAGCATGCAAGAATACAGCAGCCATTCCACCTCAATGTTTCCCAAAAGCTGCACACTTTCTGTAACAAACAGCTCTAATTTTGACCTAAAAAAAAAAAAAATGCTTACAACAGGCCTCTTTCCCCACACTGGATCCTGCATGGAAATGTAAACGAGTTCACGATCAGGATCCTCCGCTTCCTCCTATGACTTCCTTATACTGGGTCATTTATGAGATGACAAACAAATGTGCCTCACTCAAGGCATGCATAAAATCTCTGGCATATGGGCCTGAGCGAGGCTTGAGTCGATCATGGAAGTTAGCTTGAGATGGTCCCAAGCCCAGGCTCACAGCTTACTCAAGTTGGGCTGTGTCAGCTTGACTTGGGCATATGCTGAATCAAAGCTCAAGTCAGACTTCACAAAGTGGGGCTCCAGTCACAGACCTGCAGTAAACCTTCAACTATTTTCAAATCATCCAGTCACTGTGCCATCTTCTAAATACAGTAAACTCTCAATAATCCAGCATAATTCAGCTGAGCCCTACGCCAGTTAAAGCAAAATTCCAGATATTGCACAGTACTCCCCATCGACTCAACAACCGGCATTAAGCAAGATATTGCGTTGCTATTCGTCTCGAACCCCTAACCTAAAAATATCCCATAAGTAAAGGATGAAAATTAAGCATAAAATTCAATAAAATATTGGTACAGTACAGTAATACAGCGCCATTTGGCTACTATTTACGAGCCGGTTGATACACCTCAATGCCAGATACTGCATAGACTTGCTGCTTACGTCCCATTTTGGCACGAAATATTGCATAACTTCGCCAGATATTGCTTTAAAAGAACCGAGCCAGCAGCACTGGATATTGCGACGACAGATAATTGAGAGTATACTGTATTACATTTAGCAAATACGACACAATAAACCAAATGATCATTTATGAAAATGTTAGATACCAGATATCTACAGTCATTTGTCATCATCTTGTGAATAAAAACTAAAAGAATCAAATATAGAAAAAATTAAATAATATGAAGAACTGTGATTAGTCCTAGCATGGAAAGATAGTGCAGCATGTCAGGCCATTATGCACGTTTAGGGAGGTTGGCGCCAAAAAATACGCTGCGACCAGTCACCACCTGGTCTTTAAAGGGGAAGAATGGCATTCCATAGGCAGTGTTGGCAGGGCTGCTGGTGTACCTAGATTTATCATCACTGGAGGCTAAATGGATCAGCGATTATGACTGTTTTCCATGTTGACAGAATAAAATGGAAGAAAGAATGAAAATGTTTGGTGATGCTATCAATACCACTGAGTTTGAAAGCAGTGGTAATGCCTCATAGGCACTGTATGCTGTATGATACCGTGATGCAAATATGGACATCATAAGGCAATGCCAGAAACATTTGCAAGTACTATCATTAAATGACGGAAAATTTTAGTAAACTATCAGCACGTGCATAAAACGCAGCCTATATGTCTTCCTGACAGCCGGTAATTTTTAATAAATTTCAAATATTTTTTTCCAAAGAACTATACGCAGCCATTGTTTATTGTTGTACTTGGGGTTGTTGATCACCCCATTTCCCGCTATATAATGCACACACTCCCACAAAAAATATTTACATTAAAAAAAAAAAAATCGCACAGCGCATACAAGCTGAGGTGACTGGTAGCATGGCTGTCTACAGTCAGAAGAAAATAACTCAATGATCTTACAAATTACTACCCAAGAATTAAATAACTGAGCCTCAGAGGAGTGTGTATTATCATAAATAAATGATAAATAATCAGTAAACAAAAGCATTCTGTGTTACAGTCAATGACCTTACTAATTATTAACTAAAAATTATCATACATAAATTATGAACAGTAAACAAAAGCATTCTGTGGGTTAGAAGTGCACACAAGTGGAGCATGGAGTAATTGCACCAGGTTAACTGCATCTGTAAAAAAAAAAAAAAAAAAAAAAAAAAAAAGATTTTTTAATTAAAAAAATAAAAAAAAAAAAAAAAAAAAAAAAAAAAAAAACGGTTTGCTTACTAGTGAATGCATGGGTTTGATAAAAGATTTGCATATTCATGTATTTCCACTTTAAGTAAGTCACTGCAAAATTATTTTCCTAGACAAACTGGTCGATACTGAATATGAATAAATAGCAATATAACAGTAATTTTTCCCCAATAAATATCCCTTGCCAAATCATGGAAGCACATTATATGCTGTTGCATATTATATGGCGGAATATACAGTACCATAACTATATTGCTTTAAAAGAGAATCCACCGGACAAAATCGTTAAATAACAGGTCCACAAGGCTGACTCAAGCCCACTCAGAGGCTGTTTGGACTTGAAAGCATTGGCTCGGCATGTGATAAGCTCAAGACTTCTTTCTGCATGACTGCTTTTGGCATGCACATCTCAAGTCTGACTTAAGACTGGCTCAAGCCACAAATATGGTCTGAGCCTTTCTCTTGCACTTGGGCCTAGAGAATGTGAAGGGAATTTTCAAAAGGTTGATATTTTCTTTCTCAAATGAAGACTCCAAGACACCATCACAAACACATACCTGGTTTGAAAGCCATACTCGAAGAACAGGCATGCCAGCAATGATGGAGTTGGGGTCGTCTTCAGCAGCAGAGTTGACAGTATCATTCGCACCAATAACCAATACTAAATCAGTTTCAGGGAAATCATCATTAATCTCATCCATCTCGAGTACCACATCATATGGTACGCCTGCCTCTGCCAGAAGTACATTCAGCTGGCCAGGCATACGACCTGCTACAGGATGGATGCCAAAGCGCACATTCTTGCCCTTCTTGCACAGGATTTCCACCATCTCAGCAAGAGGGTATTGGGCCTTTGCCACACACAGTCCATAACCTGTAAATGGGAAAGTTTCTTTGAACCTGCTAACTATACTATATTTTTGTACCAGTGTGTGATGTCTTTTTCATAGTAAGCTATTTAAATTTTAAACTCAGCTAAATAATTTACATAGAATTCTGGAATAATCATGCTGTTGCTTTACGTTAGTAGTGGTATAAACTTCTGCAGATGACATGTCCATTCTGTGGGACAAGTACTTTTAACCCCTACCGCCGGGGGTTTTCCAACGTTGCCTACTCCTCACTATGGGGGATTTCCATGATTTTGGCAAAAAAAAAAAATCATTACTTAAATCCCTAATACCTGCCAAACTATAATAGACAGAGAAAAAATTAAAAATACATAAGACTCACCAACTCTTCCTATTTCAAATTAAGGTGTCCCCAGGTCTCCAGGTGGTCTCGATGATGAATAAGGATAGGTTAAAGATGACTGGTTTTCCGTGTTTTGGCGGTCTGTTTCCGAGCATGCCCCACTGCCAGTGACCTTGAACTTGCTGGCCAGTATTAGCAGCACTGACCAAAATGTTGATTGTAACACTGCCTGGCCTTCCTTCAGAAAACCTGGAAACTTCCACTCAATCTTCGACTTCTCCTTACTCACCATCACAAGGATGAGTCATCACCCTGTTCATGTGGCTCCCCATAGGGTTTTCTGCCCATTTCATAGTGCTACTATGCCCCGTAGGTGTGTGGGAAAAAAATAGCTCTTTGATTTTCTGTACTCACTTCTTGTGTCAATTATTATAATTTCCCTCTACTATGGCACTTATACTTGCACTTGACATCATGATTGTGGGTAATTGCACTTTGAGAAGTAAATGCTCTCGCTGTTTCACGCAGTATGGTTAAGTATGAGGTAATTACATGTGCTAAAACTGTGACTAATATGTACTAATCAGGGGCATCATGAAAATATTACTAATGTTATACAGACCTTACATTTTTTGTACTTCACATCACAGATACACTTATTCTCACATATTCACCATTATTTTCGAAGTAATGAGGGAAAAATTTAGTTATTGCCAACCAGGTCATATTCTTTCTTGCCTGCGCACTCCTGGTTTTCTTTCATGTAACAGGTAGGGTTACTCAAAGTACTTCCAAACATTTTCACAAATGACCATAAACAGTAACATGTATTACACTGCACCTGTAAAACCGATAAAACACTTATAACACTTACTAAATATAACTTATAGCTTACATTTCCCTTATATACAAAAAAACACTTGTGAATACCTGTTTACTATTTACAGTTTCCCATACACCTGCTCGGTCACTGAGCCCTTTCCGCGGTGGTAAGGGCAGAACTTTCAGGGGGGTCGATGGTGCCAAATCAAATTAAGTATCAAGCCCTACACGCCGGCTGACGTATATAGCCGTCATGATTTGGGGTGCGGAGCACCACCGGTTGACGTGTATAGCCACAAGCATCTTCTCGTCACCCTTTGAACCCACGACTATTTTCTATGAAAACTATAAGGTAGATAGGTCCCTTAGGTACCCCACTGATGCACGGCTCAGTCTATACATGGCACTGGTAGAGTGTAGAGTGATGTCTTCCTCATCCTCATCGTCCAATTCCATCCCCCCATGTGTGGAGCTGATTGCATCATTGACCCCCGCGTAAGTTCTGCCCTTGCTGCCAGGGAAAGGGCTCAGTGACAGTGCCATTGGTTATGCCTTGGACGATACAATGTCCTCACCTACTCTAAGTGAGGGTACTTCAGAAGAGAGAAGTTACCATGTGGAGAGTGAACTCTCTCACCCTCCAACCCCTTCCAGGTCTCAGACACCTGAAAAGGCTCTCAAACTGCTGCAGGAGGGGGGCAGGGCCTTCAACAGTGATGAGTTCATTGACGAAGAGGAGGTTGCTGACCCAGCATACCAGGCAGGTGAGCATGGAGTTGGCGGTCATCTGGGAAACAAACACCGACGAGCCATCTCACCGCCACTCTTGCAGCCTGCTCACCGCCGTCTCGCCCTCAAACATCCAGCATCACCTCAGCCTAGTACTTCAAGGGCCAAATCACCACAACTGGGCCCTTCAGGAGTGGAATTTTCCAAACAGGCCCCACATGGTGTGACTCAGCAGGCAGCATCTCCCCAGGGAAGGCCTGCATCAGATGGGTAACCCCCCCACCACTCCCTCTCCTTCCCCCTGCCTGTGGGCATCCATGCATTCAGAAAAGATGTGTTGGCCATGGAAAATGGCCTATTCTACCAGGTGTTGGCAGAGCTGATAACTTTGTGTGGGATGAAGGAGCAGGATTTGAGCCCTCTGTGACTGTATTCGATGAGGAAGGGGCAGATATTCGGGAGGATCAGTTTCCCCCAGGTCCTCGACTATAAGCAATATTTTTAGGGCAATATTTACCACTGTAATTATGCAATACCTGGCGGATGAAATTAATTTCCACCAGGCTATGAATGTGCGGTGGCTGGACGTGCCTGCCAGCGAAAGCAGGCACATGAGGGACTGGATACCTGTGGAGGTGGAGGAGTTGTTTGTGTGGCTAGCCTTTACCATGTTGACAGCGAACGTAAGAAAACATGTGCTCCATGACTATTGGTCCGCTGATGAACTCAGGAGCACACCTGTCTCCGTTAAGTATATGCCCCGTGACAGGTACCTGGCAATCCTAAGGTTCCTGCATTTCAATGGAAACTATGGGTATGCACTGAATGACAGGTTATGGAAAATTTGACCTAACCTGACCATGCTCAGGTCATTTTCCAGGGTTTTCCGTCTGTCTCAGAAAAAGGTTATTGACAAGACGCTGGTATTATTCCAGGACAGGTTGGCATTTATTCAGGATATGCCATCCAAGCGTCACGGCTTTAGACTAAACTTCTTCAGCCTTTGCAACTGCAAAACTGGATATGTGCTTGATGTGATAATTTATTCGGCTACTGATGTTGATATACCTAGTAACGATCCTCACGGTTTCTCGGCAGCAGTCTTGAAAGTGCTGAAGGAAAGGTATTTCAACAAGCACCACATTCTTTACACTGATAATTATTACACAGCCCCTGCATTGACCAAGTATCTGCTTGAACATGGTACTGGGACCTATAGAGCTGTCTAGACAAATAAAAAATTTCCCTGTATTCCCAGCAAATACTGAGAAATCAAGAAATGTGACAACATGCTAGCCCTTCTCTGGCATGACAAGAGATGGGTTAACATGTTGTCAGCAGTACATAAGGGTGTGTTTGAGGAAATGGGAAAGACAGACCACAGGACTGGGGAACCCATGTTGAAGCTCGATGCTACCAACGACTATAATATCAACATGCAGCTTGTTGGTAAGCTTGACATGCAGATTAGCGAGGTTGACTGCCTTCATCAGTCCTTCCGGTGGTACATGAAGGCGTTTTTACATCTTGTTATCGCCGTCTTAAACAGTTTCATACTGTGAATTCAAGGAGGTTGTCAAGAAATCTCTCTCTCTCTCTCAGAGTTTGAGAGAGAGCTTGCACACGAACTCCTTGAAGAGTATTCAATTGCACAGGTGCCAGGTGCCAGGTGGGGGATGCAGACAGTGCCTACAACTGACAGGCTAAGCTGTGCCAAGTATTTCTGGCAGCACAGGTTGGTAGAGATTGGCCATACCACTGCAGGTCATTAGGAGTATAGGCAGTGCCACGTCTGCAAGACCACCAAATGCTGTCCCCCAGCATGAAAAGAGACAGCCTACCAATGTGCGGAGTGCAAGGTCCCCCTATACCCTAAATGTTTTAGTGAGTACCACTCCGAGCATGAGTACTGACCAGGTGTGTGGGAAATTGTAAATAGTAAACAGGTATGCACATGTGTTATTTTTTATACATAAGTAAAATGTAAGATACTATAAGTTATATCTAGCAAGTGTTATGATACAAGTGTTTTATAATAAGTTTTACAAGTGCAATGCAGTAAGTGTTACTGTTTATGGTTACTGCTGAAACAATGATTGGCATTACCCTAAGTAACCCTAACTGCTACATGAAAGGAAACCATGAGTCTGCAGTTGAGAAGGAGAATTACCTGGTTGGCTATAACTATGTATTTTCCCTCGTTACTCAGAAAATAATGCCGAATATGAGAGCATAAGCGTACTTGTGATGTAAAGTACAAAAAGTGTAAGCTGTGTTTAACATTAGTAATATTTTTCACAATGTCCCTGATTAGTACAAATTGGTCACAATTTCTGTAAACGTAATCACCTCGAACTCAACCATACTGCATGAAACACCCACAATACTTACTTCGCAAAGTGCAATTACCCATAATCTTGATGTCAAGTGCAAGTATGTGTGTCGCAGTAGGGATATTTGATGCAAGAAGTAAGTACAGAAAATCAAAGAGCTATTCTTTTCCCACACACCTATAGGGCATAGTGGTACTACAAAATGGGCGGAAAACCCTGTGGGGAGCCACATGAACAAGGTGATGACTCATCCTTATGATGGCTTTCGTTTTCGTTTTCGTTTTTGAAAGCTCCAACATGCTTGCATGTGTCGGCCTTGGTCACCTAATGGCGGCTCTCCACGCTGCTCGATCTCTGGCAGCCTCCCTATTCAGTCCCTTAACCCTTAAGTCACATTTAATGACCTCGTCCCATGTCTTTCTCAGTCTACCCCTCCCAACCCCTCCCCCAATATTAACACTTCTCACCCTCTGTACCCAATTATCCTCCCCCATCCTCTCCACATGTCCAAACCACCTCAGCCTACCTCTCCTCATCACAACACCAATACACTCCAGTCCCATCCTACCTCTCAACTCTTCTATCATAAACCCAGCCCCCCCAGGCCTTGCACGCAGGGACGCACTGCACATCCACCTAATCATTGTCATTTCTGTACGTTTAAACCTGCGAATATCTTCTTCCTTTACTGCCCAGGTCTCACTACCATACAGCATCACACTCCTAACACATGCTGCATACACATGCTGGTGAGTGAGAAAAAATTGAAGATTGAGTGGAAAATTCCAATTTCCTTCGAAGGAAGCCCGGCCAGTGGTACAATCACCAGTCCAGTCAGTGCTGCCAACACTAGCCAGCGAGTCCAAGGTCCCTGCCAGTGGCGCACGCTTGGAAACACCGCCAAAGCACGGAAAACCAGCCATCTTTAACATATCCTTACTCATCGACAAAACCACCTGGAGACCTGGGGATACTTTCATTTGAAAGAGAAAGAGTTGGTGAGTCTTACTTAATTTTTTTTTCTAGCAATTTTAATTTAGCAGATATTAGGGTTTGAAGGGTATTTTTTCCAAAATCACGGAAATCCCCCATGGGAAGGAGTGGGCAACACTGGAAAACCCCAGGTGTGGGGGGGTTAAGGGAGAAACCAAATTATTAGAAAAGGTTAAAAAAACATTAACATAATACTAATACTATTGTATAAAAGAAAACTAACTATTCTACACATAAATGCAATATACCGTATACCTGACCTAACTCCAAGATCTATCAAGCAAAAATAGCCTCATACCAGGAACAATGATAATATTCTTGGCATTGGTCATCATCTCAACAGTTTGTTCCACATTGGTCTCAGTGTGGGTGCCAGTGATCTCCATGGGCTTTCCAGTGCCTGTTGATGAAGTCCCGAAACCACCCAAAATCACATTGGGAAGTGATCGATTCATTGCCTGCAAAGAGCAAAGAGGGCATTATCCATCCATCCATCCATCATCCAATCCTGTCACCCCACAGAGAAGCATAGAAGCCCGGGGCTAGGCAAGTTGGTCCGGACATTTAAGATGAGAGTGACCAGCCTCACCTATCCCTGAGTGGCATTACATGAGCAATACACCCCAACCACCCCTTGGATATATACCTTCACCGGCTCAATCCGATTGGAGCGCCGTAAATATCCACTGAACCACCAGGTGCCACAATTTGGTTATATGGTTACCACTCAGCATTGTAAGTGGTTTCCTGGTGTACAGGAAACCACTTGGCTTGTCACTCAGTGTAGAGTCACCCACAGGCAGAAGGACGAGGAAAGAATGAAGGAAAGAAAGACAGCGGAGAGAGTGTAAAGTCACCCATAGGCAGAAGGACAAGGAAAGAATGAAGGAAAGAAAGACAGAAGAGGATTGAAGGAAAGAAGGATGGAGGAGAGGAGAGGGCAGACACCCGAGAGCTGCACTACATCGAGTGAGTGGATGGTGAGCGCCCCCACCTACCACAAGGATTTTCTGACAATGTGACTTGGTGGTGGGATGAGGGTGTAGAAGCTGCAGTTACAGAGAAAAGAAGGCTTTTCCGGGAATGGAAGAAGGGAGATAATAAAGACGAATACTTGGCTGCCAAGCATAGGACTAGAAAAGAGGGTTACATGGCAAAGTCTGAATCACAGAGACTTTTGCTTGATAATCTAAATCGTGTGGAAGGGAAGAATATGATTTTTAAGGAGGCAAATCAGATGAAGAGGGAGAACAGGGATATCATAGGTGAGCAGTGTGTGAAAAATGATGAAGGAAGGGTTGTGGTGAACAGTGGGGATATTCAAGATGCATGAAGAGTGCAATACACCCAATTGTTGAATGAGGAGTTTGACTGGGGCAGGGAAGGTCTGGAGCCAGCAGATCCAGTGTTGGCCCTTGGTCATTGATTGATGCTGCTACTGTAAGTGGGGCAATAGACAGGATGCAGGTGGGGAAGGCAGCAGGTGTGTCTGGGTTCATTGCTGAAATGTTTAAAGCCTTAGGAGATATCGGAATGAGGTTAGTCACTGACCTGGTAAATACAATTATACAGTATATGAGTGAGTTGTCCCAGACGATTGGCTGAAGAGTGTAATTGTGCATGTGTACCAGGGGAAGGGTGATGCCTTGGAAAGAGGAAATTATAGAGGCATACAGCTTTTAAACCAAATAATGAAGGTACTGGAGACAGTTCTAGAAGGTATAATTAGAGAAAGAGTGAATATTGACGAGATGCAGTTTGGGTTCATGCCAGGCAGACCCCACTGATGCCATATTCACTGTTCGACAGCTTCAGGAGAAATATATAGGAAAGAAAAGGGAACTGTACTTTTTGTTGATTTGAAGAAGGCCTTTGACAGAGTCCCTAGAGAGGTGGTTAGGTAGGCAATGAGAAAGCTTGGGGTCAAGGAGTGGCTGCCTAGGGTGGTTATGGCCATGTATGTGGGTGCTCACACTCGGGTATGGGTGAATAGAGATTTGAGTGATGAGTTTTCTCTGAACATTGGTGTGCACCAGGGGTCAGTTTTGAGTCCCTTGTTGTTTATCATGGTACTTGCAGCCCTCTCATGTGACTTCAGAAATGGACTCCCATGGAAGATGTACGCTGATGATTTGGTGTTGGTTGCAGAGAATGAAAGGGAGGCAGAGGAAAGATTTAGGAAGTGGAGAGATGGTATGGGGCACAAGGGGTTAAAAGTAAATGCAGATAAAACAAAAGTGATGGTATCTAGGGCTGGGGGCAGTACTATCAAAGAAGAGGGAGAGTGGCCAAGTGTGATTTGTTACAAGGGTGTGGGAAGTAATTAAATCTTATGCAGTGTTTGTGATAAGTGGGTGCATAAGAGATGTTGTGGTATTAGAGGTACACTGCAAAATAATGCTGATTTCATGCGTGCGGTGTGTCATGGACAGCACGTGAATACTGTATTGCCAGGCGTGAAATGACTGAACTTGCTTGTGAATCTCTCGAGTGTGTGGAAGAGTTTTGTTATTTGGGATACATGTTATGTGCTGAAGGTAAGGCAGGTGCTAACTCTATGGCTAGAGTGAGGAGTGGTAGGAAGCTCAGGGAGCTGTTGCCTCTCCTGACAATTAGAGGGCTCTTCCTCCGTGCTAAGCAATCTTTGTATGCAGCATCTGTTAGGAGTGTAATGCTGTATGGTAATGAAACCTGAGCAGTAAAGGAAGAGGATTTTCACAGGCTCAAACGTACAGGAATGGCAATGATTAGGTGGATGTACAATGCATCCTTCAGTGCAAGGCCTGGGGGGGCTACATTTACAATGGAAGAGTTGAGAGGTAGGATGGGACTGGAGTGTATTGGTGTTGTGATAAGCAGAGGTAGATTGAGATGGTTTAGGCATGTGGAAAGGATAGGGGAGGATAATTGGGTGCAGAAAGTGAGAAGTGTTAATGTTGGGGGTAAGGTAGTGAGAGGTAGACCAAAAAAGATCTGGGACGAGGTCATTAGGGGACTAAATAGGGAAACTGTCAGAGATCGAGCAGCATGGAAAGCTGCCAATAGGTGACCAGGGCTGATGCATGCAAGCATGTTGGAGCCTTCAAAAACAGAAATGAACTTTTTTCACAGCAAGGGAAAAAAAAAATTAGCAGAAAAACAAAACACTATACGAATAACACTACATTGGTTAGATGCAGAAAGTATCTCTACATATGAATAATTCTATTTTAAAGAAATAAGTAACACTAAATATGAATAACTCTATTTTATAAATATAAGTAACACTACATACGAATAATTATATTTTAAAGAAATAAGTAACATTACATACAAATAACTGTATTTTAAAGAAAAAAGTAACACTACATACNTTAGTCCAGATTTTGGTTACTTCGGACAGAATTTTAAAAGTATGAATTCTAAAAATATGTCTAAAATAATTCTAAAATCATTCGCACTAATGGAGCAGAAAGCAACTGCCATTTGTTTGGTCTCAGATCACGCTAGGTCACAACAAGGGCCCCGTTGTTTATGCACAAATGAGCATTCGTACCATCAACTAGCTCAACGACTTTCTCTCTCTCTCTCCTGTACAATATTTCATAAGTCAATGCTCCTTACCATGGCTCTTAATGCATATGGAGCCTCTGGAAAGACTAAAGTTGTCAAGAGGAAGCATGTAACATTACATACTGCTGATAACAAAAATTTTGGAAGAATTAAAGCTGGTGTTTCTACAGGAAAACTCATAATAAAAGTGTAGTATCACCAAACAAAGTGTATCAAGTATCAAGAAAAACAAAAGGAAAATTAGGCAGCTTCCTTTAAAGTGTGATATTACAGTGAATGTGGTAAATAAAAGAAAAACTCTAAAGCTGCTATCAGACACAACTTAAACTATAAGAGATTATTTTAAATGGTACATACAGCATCGATCGTGCATTATTCCATAAGTTGTGGAGGGGTTAGAAAACTCTCAGCAGACCTTTCCTACAAAGTGCAAGGCATGAGTGCTACTCAATAACCACACAGTGCACTACTAGCCACCTGTTGCCACCAGAGCACAATTCTGTTTGTGATTTGATGCCAAAAAAATTTGGTGATTACTGTACTGTACTTGAAAATTTGGTTCAAACAGATTCATGCACATTCTGATGGACAAAGAGTAATTCTTAGCACAAAAGAAAAAAAAATCGTACATTACGAAAACGTCTGTGAACGCTGTCAGGTGAGGCACTTGCTTGGTTACCATAGCAACCCCCACACCTTGCCACACGATGGCAGTGTGGCAGTACACCACAGTAAACTGGCTATTATAATGCTAAAGGTTTTCATTCTGTTACTGAATGGAGAGATGTCTGCTATACATGACAGCTTAACAGTACTTTGCTAAGACTACACTATAAAATAACTATGATGGAGTGTTATGTTCAGCTTTTATTATGCGTACAAAGATAATTTATAAATTGTGGAGGTCTATGAGTCTGTCTGTCTGGTGTGAGGCAGCTGCATGGGATCAGTCTTTTCACCGAAAGCCACTGTCCTAATCTAACAGTTTAACTAAACCTAACCTAACCTAGCTTAACTGTACCTAATACTTTAACCAAACCCAACCTAACCTAACCTCCAGTTGAGAAATGGGAAACGAAATCCAGAGTACATTTCTTCCATCATACGTATGCCTTAAGGAACGTGATGATAATGGGGAAAATTTTCATCAGGAAAAGGTCATTTACCACCCTGAAAATAGGAATATACAGAACACAAACTGGAGGGGGTTGGCACTCAGTGGTTCTTGCTGAAAAGACTCACCGGCTGCGTGCGTGACTGGTTCAGCCACACAACCACAGGCCAGAGCATGGGGAGGAGTAGGCTCAAATGAGGCAGGAATGCTCAGTGGACCGTGAGGACAGCCCATGCAGACACGTGACAGCAATATGTCGCAGGCTGATGCAATCCGCGCTCCTTATATCACCTGCCGCATCGTGTGAAATCAAACTGTAATTTTATGCCTCACGCTGCGTTCTGTCTATCATTGGCCACGGAGTATGACTTTGAAAATATTGGAGCCTCACTGCGTTATGCCCATCGTCACCACATAGTCAGGTCTGTAAAAAATGAGCAGCTTCCTCCAACCACATTATATCTATTTTTTCCGCATTGTGACATTTTTGGGACACAAAATGGCACCTCCCGTGTTGTGTCAGAATCGTACTCTACGTGTTTTTTTTTTTTTTTTTTTTAATAGAAGAAAGACCCAAAGACTAAGAGCCTGCAAATCATTCCTTAAAAAAATAAATAAATAAATAAAAAATAAAATAATCAAAATCAAAATCAAAATCAAGATCCGTTCATTTTGAGACACCTGGAAACGCAGCATCTGAATGACTGAAGATCATAGGAAGTAGGAAATACAACAGAGGGAGGCAGTTCCGGAGTTGACCAGTTGCGTACATAAAGGACTGGGGATGGTGGTTAACTTTTGCATTCAGCGTTCGACAGAAAAGGGATGAGACTTTGTTGCTCGGCAGGTGCTACACGTCTACTGTAGTGGTGGCGGGGTGCAAGCAGATAAAGAGGAGCAGTGACCACAGAAGTAGCGGCAGAAAAGATATAAAGATGTAACAGTGTGGCGAAGAGACAGATGTTGAAGGGAGCCAGTAAGAGACGAGTTAATGAGACAGTAATACAGTAATAATGCGCTGGTTGGATACAATTTTGCAAACCAGTTGATACACCTCAACACCAGATATTGCATAGAATTGCTGCATATGTCCCATTTCAGCTCCTGATATTGCTTTAACAGAGCTTGACCAGCAGCACCGGATATTGCCTTGGGCTGGATACCGCAACAACAGATAACTGGAGTTCGCTGTAATAATAATAATAATAATAATAATAATAATAAAAAAAGTACTGTATTCTGTGGGATATAAGACTCATTTTTTTGTCTCAAAATTACCTTCAAGTATTCCCATGCATCCTGAAGGCCAGATCAGACAGGTTCGCTTTGCTCCATTTAGAAGAATCTCTTATACAGATGATCATCTCACTGCTTGGCAGTCAAAAGCATTTTCTAGAGTATAAAGACCTTTGATTTATTGTAAAAAATTACATTCACTTTTGTATAGTAATCCCTCCAAGATCCGACATAATAGAGCCCAAGCAACGTCTGAAACTCAGTCTTGTCCGGGACTTGGGAAAAATGCCCCTGGACAGTTACTTCTAGACCCCAACCCAACATAACTTTGAAAGCCACCTAAATAACTCCCTACCAGACATGCACAGCATCTATTTAAGACCCTATTCACACAAATAAGAGACAGAAACCATAAATTAAATGAAAAGGAACCAGAGAATGAGAAATCAGAAGTAAGGAAAATATTTAGTAGTGTACAAGGTACTTACGACACGTCTGTGGCCGTCGTGAAGATTAACCCGCCTCCTCTATGGCTCTGACAGTGGTGAAGTAAACTTGAAGCACATACAGTAATCCAGTGTTGCACTGCACTTATTCCTTTGCACTGTTAATTATAATTGTTTAACACTGCACATTCTGTTCTTCCTTGTGCCACACCAGTGTTGCACTCTGCACTTAATTCTTTGCACTCTGAATTCTAATCTCTTAACACTGCACAACACTGTAAATTCCCATGTGGTCTAGTGGTGCAGCACTGCAGTTTGTTCACTGTCAGAGCGAGCACGTGGGCAGCCATGGCGATGAGCGTGCAGTCACAATGGTAGGTGGGCGGAAAATGGGGAGGATGCAGGGGCGCTCTAGTGCACGCTGCCGGAACTACACGCCAAAACAAATGCCACTCTTATGTTGGTCAAGAGTTCATATGTCTCTCAAACTATCTTGTTGATGTGTTTTTCAGGTGACAAACTATCCTGGACCAGCACTCCTAAATCTTTCTCTTCTCTCGCTTTTGTGATTGGTTCATTACCCATCATATAATTCAGTGATGGTCTCTTGGTGCTTTTACCCATTTCCAATATTTTACATTTTTTTGCATTGAATTTCATTTCCCACATCTGGCTCCAGTCATGTATCCTATCCAGATCCTCCTGCAGCATTTTACAGTCCCCTTCAACCTCTACCTTCCTCAAGATCTTTGCATCATCAGCAAACAGACTTGCATAACTGTTCACTCCATCTATCATATCATTTACGTAAATCAGGAACATTACTGGCGCCAACACCAAGCCCTGTGGGACATCACTTGTTACTTCTCTCCATCCAGACATCCTGTCCTTTATTACTGTCCTCATTTGTCTGTCTCTCAAAAAGTCTCTCATCCATTCCAGGAGGTTACCCTTCAGTCCTCCTATATGCTCTAGTTTCCACATTAGTCTCTTATGGGGTACCTTGTCAAAGGCCTTCTCCAAATCTAAATATACACAATCCACCCAACCATCTCTCTCCTGTAGCACATCAATCACTCTTGAGTAAAAGCTCAACAAGTTGGAAACACATGATCTTCCACTTCTAAATCCAAATTGACTTTCAGTCAAAATATTCATCTCTTCCAGATATTTTATCCACCTATCTTTCAGAATCTTCTCGCACAATTTTGCAACCATGCTGGTTAGGGACACTGGTCTATAGTTCAGGGGTTCTTCCTTGTTTCCTCCCTTGTAAATTGGTACCACATTTGCTCTCTCCCATTCCCAAGGCACTTTCCCTTCTTCCAGCGAACACACAATTAAACTGTGAATCTTATCTGCCAGTTGGTCTCTGCATTCCTTCAGCACCCAATTTGAAATTCCATCTGGTCCTGGGGCTTTCCTTACATCTTGAGTTTCCAGTAATTTGTACACTTCCTGCACATCCACTTTTATATCTTTTATCACCACATTCCTAGTCACTCCCTCCCCCTCCACAAACTCCCCTTCATTAGTGAAAACTGATTGGAAACGTTTGTTCATTATTTCAGCTTGCACTGCTGCATCATTATAGACCTCTCCTTCTACTTTCAGTTTGATGCTTCCTTCCTTTTGTTTCAATTTGCCATTAACAAATCTATAAAACAATTTGGGTTCATCCTTACATTTGTCAATTATACCTTTTTCAAAGTTCCTTTCTTCTTCTCTATGAATTCTTGTATATTCATTTTTAGTTCTCTTATATTCTTCCTTTGTTCTGTTATTACCTCTCTTTCTCCATTTGTTCCACACCACATCCCTCTCTTTTTTCGCTATCATACACCTTCTATTAAACCACTCCTTTTTCATGTATTCTTTCCCACTTACTCTTGGAACATATTTTTCCACTCCTGAATTATAGAGGTCTAGAAAGATATCCCACTTCCTCTGAATCTCTCTTGTTTCTCTGAATTTTCTCCAATCTGCATTTTCAAAAATTTTTCTCAATTCTGTAAAGTTTGCTTTCCCAAAGTTGTATCTTCCCTGCCTATGGAGCTCGTCTCTTGGCACCACGTTCCCTATTATCATCTGGAACTCAATGACCACGTGATCACTTTTTCCTATAGGACACAGATATTTTAAGGATTGAATTACGTCAGGTTCTTTGGTTAGCAGTAAATCTAATCTTGCTGGGGTGTCATCACCTCGGAATCGTGTCTCTTCTTTGACCCAGTGTCATTACATTATTCATCACAATGTTTAACAATATAGTGCCCCACGAATCTTCGTCACCTCCTGAGTCTCATTCCTCCCAGTTCACCTCTTTACAATAAAAATCACCCATTAAAATTATATTGCTGCTTTTCTCAATCACTTTCTGTAGATAGCTAACCATGTCTGACAACATCTCCTGGTATTCATCATCAATCCATGCTCTTGTTTTAGGTGGAATATATACTACTACTATATCTCTCTTACAGTTCTCTCCAATTTCTAATTTCATGTTTATCACTTCAGCCCTACCCTCTCCCATTTCCACAGAACCTACATTTAAGTTGTTCTTCACTGCTATCATCACTCCTCCTCCCATTTTATATTTTCTGTCTCTTCTCCACAATTTGTATTTGCTATCTCCCATATGGATATCAATATTCTCCCTTAACTTGGTCTCTACAAAGCACATAACATCAGGTTCTTGTACCCTCAAGAAATCGTTGATTTCTAACATTGCCGATATTAATCCAGCAACATTAGTGTACGCCACTTTCAAACTTTTTTTTGTTATTACTTATACCATCTTTTCTCCTCCTCTCCGTCGGTACCACTTCCTCAACTTCTGGTCCATAACTCTCCAATAAAACACTGTCTTCTCCTTCTCCGTTCTCTGTTCGTTTTTTGCCTTGGCTTCCTTTACTAACTCCTTTATTTTAGCTCTTTCTTCCTCATTTGCATCTCTCCTTAACCAGACATTTTCGAACCCCTCTTTGTCTGCCAATTTCCATGTCCTATTCATGATTTCATTTACTATTGCCTGGGACTTAAACTTCACCTTCAATGGCCTCGCCCCTCCTTCCTCATACTTACCTAACCTAAACACTTCTTCAATCTCTTCTTGGGCTTCATTGTTACCCTCCATGACTACTGATATTATTTCTTTAACTTTACTCAATTCTTCTCTTTCTCTTTCAGATCATATCGTGATACGCTTTTCTTTTACCCCTAAAATAATTACACATTTTTTCTTATCTGCTACATCCCTGACTAAAGATTCTCTACTTTTCAGTACCCTAACCACTTCCTTCTCCACCTTTTCCTTGCTTTGTTGTTCTATAATCTCTTTCAAATTTACATTCCCTTCCTGCTAAATTTTCTTCCACCCCTTTTGTTGCTCCTTGATTTCCTTAATATGTTCATCTTGCATCCTTGATTTTGAATCATACTCATCTAATTTACTTTTCATTCTGTCTCTTTCTTCTTCCAACCTCTTGTTTTCCCTCTTGAGCTGTTCTATTTCATTTGTGGCAGATTCATTACTCACTTTTAATTCCGTAACTTCTCTTACTTGTTCCGCACTGAGTGTGTAAACTTTTTGCAGCTTGTTCTGTAAAACTTTGATCTCTCTCTCCTGTTGTAAGGTCCTCTCCTGCAGCTCTCTAATTACTACCCATACCTTCTTCAATTCCTGGACATTCCTCTCCGCCGTTTTTTCTACTCCTGCTATTCTTGTTTGATTCAGTTTGGTACTTCCATTTCTAGCATCTTCGTCGGAGAAGCCCACAAATTCCCTTTCGCCAGATGTAAACAAACCGCTGTCGCTTTCCGCCATGATACAACCATATGGAAACTTTTCTATTCTACTGTATCTTGCTCTCTTTATCCCGAAACCTGTGTTTTTTTTGTTTTTTTTAACTAATGTCCGACAGGACCACCACTCACGCACTCATTTACATAATCAAAATAGGCTGGTTTCCTTTCACCGCTGATTCAGCGATTACATAATGCGTATTGGGTGTTGATGGTACTCACACAAGTCTATGTATTGGATACATAGTGTGTATCAGACGCAAATAGACCATCCAGCTTCGTCCTTGGAATCTTTTGTCAAATTAAGAAGAGAGGACGAGAGTGTTAGTACATATTGTTGTTAGTGTGTGTGCGCGCGTACACACCTGCTAAATCACGAGTGATGACATCACTGGAAGGTTGCTGTGGTATGCAACCGGGGACCTTGGGGAGTTCATGTTGTGAGGCCGGTGAGTGTGTTTGCCTAGTCTGACATGTACTATGTTATGAAAATGGGATAAAATTTACTGAGTAGATAATTAATACAATATTTGAAATTAGCAGTGCCAGATGGGCATTCATAGCAGTGTCTGCCATGTTTGTTGTATTCACAGCTGACAAGGCAATAAGAGCAATCGATCCCATTCACCTTCTGCCTCACTGGTGATCAGAGTGACTGATCCTGTTCACCGTCTGTCTCACTCCTGCCCTAGCAAAGCTATCACAATCGGCAAAAGTGAATGCAATCCAAAGTGTGTATGTGTGGGTGTGAATGTGAGTGTAGTGTGGATGTACTTAATGAGGGAGGAGTGGAAGAAGTCCAAAATCCAGGTAGGAGCACAGTGATAAACTGCTTATCATAGACCTCCAACAAAAAGTGTGTATGCAACCCAAAGAATGTATGTGTGGGTGTGTGTGCAGTGTGGGTGTACTTAACCCGAGGCGTCCTGTCGACGTATGGGTATGTCGCAACGTTTTGTCACAGCTAGACCCATCGACGTATGGGTATGTCGCGCAATTGCAAGGTTCATAATTTGCACAATTTTCAAGTTTCACGGGTGATTTTTGGTAGACATATATGAGAGACCTTCCTCTATCTGCTGTCAAGTGGGGATACTGCCTGGCCCCACCTGACCCCCCTCCCCCCCACACACTCAGCAATTCATCTGTTAGCAGTGACCTGTCCAGGAAAGACTTGTTGCCCCACGGTCTCTCTAATGACGAAATTCACGGTGAAAGTGATTCCTGAGATGGAAGACAAAGAAATAAAGAAGCTAGAGCAAGAAACAAACAGAAGTGATGAGGTGGTAATGTCGTAACGGATGGTGCCACATGTGGATGTGTTTGGTGGCTGAACAATGCTTCTATTGTCTATATAATTTTGTGAAAATCAATATAGTCTTGTACTACACAAAAATTCGTATCAAATACATAAATATATACGTAATTCAAAGTGGCTTGAATTAGTTTAGCCTCCCATAGTTCGTTTTCTTTAAGGCCAGATACCCTGAGAAAGAACGAAAGGTAATGCTAACTCATCACCTGTAGTACCATTTATGGGCTCAAGAGGGTGATTTCCCCATGAATTCTTGATGTTTCTCGCCAAAAGCGAAGGGTTGAGGAAAAAAAAAAAATTGCTCGGGACTGGGGGATATCGGAGGTCGGAAATCGGTTGGGACATGACGGGTTAATGAGGGAGGAGGGGGAGAAGTCAAGGTAAGGGTACAGTGATAAACTGCTTATCACAGACCTCCAACCCAGTAATGTATTTTATAGGGTACTTTATTCTTGTTCGCCAGATAGTTTTATCCAGTTTGGGAAATGTTGTGCACTGAAGGGGTTAGTGTGGGCTGAATCAAATGCCCATAGTTTGGAAAGTTCGCTAATCGCTTGCACTCAACAGAAACGTTTGCATTAGCAATAATACGAGAATAATTGCAGTAGGCTGGTTAGCTCAGGAAGAAATAAGGCTCTCTGTCATTAACCTAACCTTTATGCTGAAGCTGGTAGAGAATGGAGGTTGTGACGCTGAATTCTGATGTAACATTTGATGAGAAGTATTGTGTGTAGGGGAGTTGGGTGGTAGAAATGAATGTCTCAGTACCTATCTATCTATAATTTTATTTATCTATCTATCTGATAATCACCTTGGGTATTTCCAGTGCAGAATTATGTTCTGTTATTTGAAAATGGGGCTGCATTTCTCTTGCACTATTCTTAGAGCTGTCACTTACCATGTAGTGGTACAGCAACTGGGAGACAGCAGTGTTACGAAGGCATAACAATGGATGTTTAAATTTTTTCACTATATTCAATATGTTTTGATGTGAATATTTTTAGTAAATTATGAACAGTTATGAATGCTTTGTTAATTTTTGATGTTGCGAGGCAAATGGCACTGTCAGTGAGGGAGTATTATTGAAAGAAGCAGGTAGAGACAGCTGTGCAGTTGTACATCTTGTTTCCAACAACCTTGCCATACTGAACTTCAGTCATAAAACATTTTAATTTGGTTTTTGTTTAGTGTGTATATACAAGTGCTACCAAGGAGCGTTATAGAGTGGGCCTTGAGAAGACAGAATGTGCCTGAGAGACTCATTGCAGCTGTCATGTCTCTCTATACTGATACAAGATCAAAAGTCAAGACAACAGCAGGAACATCAGGAAATTTTGGAATAGGAGTTGGGGTACATCAAGGGTCAGCACTCAGTCCATTGCTGTTTAACGTAGTAATGGAGAAGGCAACACGGAAATGTAGGGGAGAAGGCCCATGGGAATTGCTGTATGCTGATGACCTAGTGCTAAGAGCGGAGACTAAGGAAGAAGTAGTGGAAATGCTTAATGGATGGAAAAATGGAATGGAGAAGAGGGGAATGAAAATAAATATGGATAAGACAAAGGTAATAGTGACAGGCAAGAAACCAGTAGAAAGAATTCAGTCAGGAAAATGGCCACGTGGATACTGTGGCAGAGTTGGAGTGAATTCAGTGTTGTGAACGGAGTGTAATAAGTGGTGCCATAGAAGGTGTTCAGGTCTGTAGAATTTGAGAGGAGTGCAAAATTTCCGCTGCCCAGCCTGCACAAGAAGAGAAGCAGAAGGAGATGAAGCAGAGGATGTGCAGGAGGTGAATGGGGGCACACTACAGGAAGTGCAGCAGTTCTGCTATCTAGGAGATATATTGGACTGCGAAGCAGGGGTGGAGAGATCAGTCAGAACAAAAGTGGCGGCAGCATGGTTAAAGTGGAAGGAAATAGCTAGCCTACTGGTCAACAAACACATACCACTGAGACACAGAAGTAAAATATATGAGGCCTGCATTAGACCAGTATTGATATATGGTGCTGAAACATGGGCTTTGACAGATAGATTGATGAATGTTCTGAGGAGTACTGATCGTAGAATGTTAAGATACGTGGCGGGAGTGAGATGGGAGGACAGAGTTTTGAGTGAGGAGGTAGCCAGAAGATGCGGGGTGAAGGATCTCGATATCATCTTGAGGCAGAAGCGGCTTAGATGGTTTGGTCACGTGAGGAGGAGTGAGGAAGGGAGCTGTGTGAGAATAGCAGAGGAACTGGAAGTGGTGGGACGTTGACCGCCAGGAAGACCTAAGAAGACCTGGAAATGTGTTGTAATGCAAGATATGGAAAGACTGGGTATTAGAGAAGATTTAATCCAGGATAGGAAGCAATGGAGAAAAGCCATCGCACGTCCAACCCCAGTTTGAATATGAGAACAGAAGGACAAAAACGAAGATGATGATGATGATGATGATACAAGTGCTACATTATTTTTTTTATTATCATTACTGTGGAAGTATTCAGAGGTTAGTGAGAGTGCATAATTAGTGATGACAAAGAAGTAGTGTTCAAGAGCACGTTTGCTGAGCAGAAAACTCGTCTCGTATTTCATTTGGTTTCTTTATGGGTATTTTTTCAGGTTAGAAGTGAATGTGTTGTCAGTAGGTAATGAGACATCAAAAGCAAGTTGCAGTAGTCTCACATCACACTTAGTCGAGATCGAATGTGGGAATATACCTTAATACCAGAGGTGTGGGGCATGAATCTGACTAGTATGGGGCACTTTTAGGTTAAATAAAATGCTGTAAATGTTACTTGTAACTGATTTTTGAAAATCTGTATGTGTTGTCTGTGACTGTAATATACAGTACATGCAGGCATTTAATTTGGAGATAAAGTGTATTCCTACTTTTAATGGCCAATATATATTTCCTTAAATGAATGAAAGAACAGGTTTTATTCAGTTTTGTTGTTTTAAGTTCATTTCATGGAATATAATACTTATCTCTATATCAATACTTATCTCTATATACTGTTACATATTTATTATACTTTAATGGAGATGAACGTTGTTTCAAACTACTGTACGAACGGAATCAGACTTCAGTGTTGCCAATTCTGCAGTTTTCCTGCTAAATCTATAGGTTTTAACACCAATCTAGCGAGAAGTTTTATATATTTTTACTCTATATATAGGGTTTTTTAAACTCCTGTCTGGTGGTTTTTTTTGGCTGACTTTCCCTAATCTAACTTATTTTTACCACTTTTAGGACCAGTCTAGCAGAATGATAGAATTTCCACTTGGCAACACTGATCAGACTTCATAACCATATAGTGTTAAGATGGCGTTGAGATGAGTTATTTGAGAGGAGCATGTGGTCACATGAAGAGACAGACTGACAAATGAGGAAGTGAAGGAGCATTGTGGTGTGGATGTGAACGTAATAGGAAGCGTTGGGAGAAACACAGTAAGGTGGTTTGGCCATGTGGAGAGGATGGAGAGTGAGAGACTGACAAGGAGAGTGTATGTGAGTGAGGTGGAGGGGAGGAGAGGGAGGGGGAGGCCAAAGATCAGCGCCATGGAGTAGGAAGAGTTTGGTCAACTCGGGTTCAGACCTCACCTCGTGCGGTCACCTGTGATTGGCCGAGAACCGGTCACGTGACATTTGGGCGCCATATTGCTTTCTCACCTCACCTCCTTGACTGTCATAAGAAAGCACAGAGATCAAGGGGGATGCTACACTTTCCATGGCCATATCACCTGCTATATACATATATTTGACCATGAGATGGTATACTGTGCAGCCTGGGGATGTTCCAGCCACACAGGTATGGGTAAGATACTGCACAGGTGTCCTAGAGATCCCACAAGAAGAAAATAATGGGAAATTAAAGTCTGCAAAGACTGGACATCACAGAACAATTCCTATTTGTGTTCCTTAAGAATATCTGCTCTCATTCTCTATAATCTATTTGTTCATCCGCCTATGTAACTGTCTCTTATGATTCCTATATATTCTAACTATTGCTGTAGATTGAGACGTACTAAACTATTAGACAGTTAGGCTGATAGATTTACTTGTTTTTAGTT